>JAVQJZ010108073.1:0-16475 GCA_036025355.1 Leiopotherapon unicolor | reverse complement strand
TTCTAGATATTGCAGCAAAACATATTCTTAACTTGTCATTTGAGGGACAAGTTAAAGAACAAAAGCGATGTAGTGCAGATCAGCAGTTTTCTCTGTCCACTGTGTCAGCCCATATCTACATATAGTACTGACACATTTTCTAAATATTTATACAGAAAGTGTCTAATTCACAGTGCAGCGTCGATGGCTTCGGTTGACAGAGTTCATGTTTGTGGACCCTTGGCCATTCTTAGTCGCTTGACCTACATTTCTGCCGCCCACTCTCCTCACCCTGTTTTTCACTGTGTGGCCGGATCCATTTGGCCCCTTCATATCTGCTTTCTGGGCACAGCACCACATTTTTCAGAGAAAATCGTTTTACTGTTTACTATGGCTCTGACTTTCATGCATACCCATACTGCAGCACAACACACTGACTGTGGCAGCGGCATTGACCCAGTGGTAAACAATGCCCCTGCCAGAACCCACAATTTCTGTACGTCAAGAATAACACGCAAGTCCTACATTTCACAAAAGTGTCTGAGCGCTTAATATCGCAGCTGCTCCCTTGATTGAAAGTAAGGGTGCTGGTTTGTAAAACCACAATCTCCCTATTTACAGATACAGGCTCCTAGCGTGACTGAGAGGCAACTTTAACCATCGCTTCATTTATATAAAGTGCACCATTAAAGACTTTGGGTTTTCACCCTGATTTAGCTTAAATGTCCAAAATACTCTTTATTGTGTCTGTAATCTTGCTGTATAAACCATATCCTCTGCTATACAATGTGTAAGCATGGGAAAAGCCATGTAATGAAGTTCATGTTGTTGTGAAACTGCACACAAAGCCACAGTGAAGATAAATGACGCTGTACACCACAGGATGTTGTGTGATTTGTTAAGTAATGGTGAAAGAGATGAAACGGCCAAGAAACATTTTGATCCCATTGAAAACTTGTAAGAACAACGTTATTTTTCTGCGCCATGTGTTCAGCCGCAACGCCAATTAATTGTGACCCCGGTTCATAATAAAAGTCTAACTTGTCTGGAATAGCTCAGAGCAAATAAACTGAAGCTGCTCCAACTCGACGACTCTGGTATTTCCAGCAGCTGCAGCCACTTCTTTAATCAATGCTGTTTTATTCCACAGGGCATTGCCTCTGATATTGTGCGATACCTCGCCTTCTTCTCCTACTTCACAATCCAACTGGCCCAGCTCTTCCTGTGCTGCTTTGCTGACCAGCCTCCAGAGGGAAAAACCGTCTTGGAAAAGGTAGGCAGCGGAGAATGTTTCCCACTTCCGTCAAAAACACCAGCTCCCATCCAGTACCAGGGAAAGAAAATGCCTGAGCAGCTATCTTGTGGTTTTCGGCTTTTGTTGTCAAGACACTTTTCCCTTTTGGAGGAAATGATGTGATTCACCTCCCTCGCTCCCCCCTTCTCTTCCCACTCTCACTCCACTTTGGCTTCCTACGAGCTGAGTGTGAATGTGTGTTTTTGTCGTTGTGTCCCTACATACCATCAACGCAACTCACCCGGAACAACGTTGGATAACATCATGACGCCTGCTTAGAGTCCTTGACCGCGCAACATCACGGCATTACTTAACACAGATCTCTCTGCCCCATCAAACATGAGCCTGGAGACATTTTTCAAGCTCGAAATAGCAAAGTTGTCTCAGGGCAGCTGACAGGTGAATGAAAATGAGTTTCTAATCAATCAAACAGACGTGTGATGTCATATTTCCCTGGCGATAAACAATCAGAATAGCTGGAAAAGTCCCTAACAAGCTGTTGGCCCGGCGGTGGGGAGGCTGAGGGTGCAGCAGCCGCAGTCTGGCGTAGAGGGCCACACCCATTGGTCGGTCCTTGGTGTGTCCTCCTCTTCTTCCTCCTCCTCTCCACCCCACGCTCTGGTTAGAGTTACTCACAGGAAGAGAGGAAGCGAGGGGATGAAGAGCAAGAGTGCTGGTAATGAGGAGAGCAAACACCCTGGTGAGGGGGTGGCAGGGTGGAGAGATTCCACGAGGAATGCGTGAGAGGAGAAACTTTCTGTGTGTGTGTGTGTGTGTGTGTGTGTGTGTATCCACTTGTCGGACGGTTTGTGATGACACATTTCCACTCTGTCTGCGTTAGACCTCAAAACGTCATCTTCACCCTGCGCTAACACTGAACTCTATTTATGCTGTCCTGTGGGAGTTCACGGCCTCTGCTCCCCACAATGGACCACCTGACCGTACAGCGCTGTTGACACACATTAGAGGTCTTAAACGCTCTCCAACACACTCCTCACAAGTGCACCATTCAACTCTGTGAAGCTCTGTGTGTGTGTGTGTGTGTCTCGAGAGCCTTGAAGCAGGGAGAGATTTACTGCGAAAACAACAAGTGAGTCTGCTCTTTAATCTGTTGCAGAATCCCTGTCCCGTGGAAGATGCCTCTTTCCTGTCAAAGATCCTCTTCTGGTGGTTCACTGGGTAAGATGGTTCTTCGAAACCCCGTCATTTTTAGGCTTCGGCTGACTCACTGCAGCAACAGTTTGTACTTGTTTACAATAATATGTGTGTTTTGTTGATGGTCGTGTGTGTGAATCATCTCCCCCCTCAGGCTTGTTGTGAAGGGATATCGCGCCCCGCTGGCGGCAGAGGACTTGTGGACACTGAGGGAGGAAGACACGTCACAGAAGATCATCTCCGAGCTGCAGCAGGACTGGACAGCCGAATGTGCCAAACTTCAAAAGTGAGAGCTCCTGATAACTGATGTGTGGCAGTTTAAAAATAAAAATTATGTTTAGCACTTTCATTAAGATGGGAGACTGAAAAGTAAAGAAAACAAGACAACAACGGTCTAATAATCATGTCACGATGAAAACCCCAACATGCTGGTGTTAAGTTAAGCGCTTTAGTATGCTAATATTTGCTAATGAGCACCAAACACCAAGAACAGCTGAGGCTGATGGGAATATCATTAGGTTTTCTTTAACCAAAGAACTGGACAAACCAAAAATTACTTTATCTTTATGATTTATTAGTCACCAAAGCTGAGCAAAAATAACCCTGCTGACATCATCTGTGGTTCACTCAGTAAACTTCAGAAAGCTCTCATGTCCGCAAACTTTGTGATTGGCTGACTAATCCTGTGTTTATTGAGCAGTAGTTGTAGAATGAAGACTTGTGCCAGACATGCACATGTTGTCCTTTTAATGTTTGCTCTGGCTCATCTGGTTTTCTTATTTTGGCCTGTGATCCACCTTACAGCTCTCACTACTGTCGCAGCATAACAGCCAAAGAATCTTTCCATTTTATTGCAGCGTGGCCAAACATCAGCACGTTGCTGGATGAGTTAACAACCCAAGCAGAGCATGACTTAGCCATGATTGCGGTAAATTTTAATTCAGGACGTCTCATCAACAGAGGGCCAAAAATAAGTCCAAAGGAGTCTCTTGAGGACATGCAGCACCATAATGTCAAGACAAGAGCCCTGTGTCATTTTCAAAGCTTGTTAACGTGATCCAGCACTTTGAAGATCCGTCGTTAAGTCCAGTAATTATGTCAGAGGATAATGCTTTTAACTGCTGCTGGCAAATTCCATCACTGATGCTACGAATAACAAGGATTCTTTTTTTTATTTACAGTCTGTTTTACATTAAATATTTGAAAGGCGCCGGCATCGTGTTGGGGCATCTCTGACACAGCTGTCTTGTCTGTAACTGCGTTCTCTCCCTCCCTGGCAGGCAGGAGAAGGCTTTGGCGTCGGGTGTGGCACTGGGGAGCAGACTGCCAGACCAGGCTCAGCTCCTCAGGAAGCTGCAGAAGGAGCAGAGCTCTGGCTTCTTCCTGCTCAGGACGCTCGCACGCAAGTTCGGCCCATACTTTCTGACCGGTACACTGTGCATCATATGCCATGATGCCTTCATGTTCGCCATCCCCCAGGTGCTCAGGTAAGACTCAAAGGGAGAGTGCACCAAAACCTCTAATCTGCTCCCGCCATGAGAGGCAGTAAATAGCTGTGGTGTGACTCGCCAGTGTTTGGAGATATTAACTGCATCTCAACCCAGTACCAGTAAGCTCAGGGGTATTTGGTTTGTGGTGCAGACAGCTTCCAAAATAACAAGATAATCCACAGATATCTTCGCGCATAGTTTGCTTGTTCTGCATGAAGACAGAAATCAGGCAGTTGTGCTTTGATAACAAGAAGTTCTCAATAAAACTGCTCATAAGAAGGTTACTATCGCAAGTAACCATGTCATTATATTTGGACAGAGATGTTGTTGTTGAGTTTTTCAAATATAACTTTTTCAGTGCTGGGACTCCCACAAACCAAATGGCATTGAGCGCTCTGTATTAAGGGAAGTTGCAGCCAATATTCCCAAACCTCAGCTCAGACTGAAATTACCTGGATGGACTGCAATCTAGGTTAGAGTAAAAAAAGGTTTTATTGTGTGTGTTTTTTTAGGTGAACTTTCCAATTATATTTGGAGATTTAAGTAAAAGATATTATATTTTCCCGGTATGGTAATTTAAATAAAGATGGGTTTTGCAGATCATGGAAAGACAGAAAAAGATATTACCATATAAAGAACTCTTTCGTTATTAACTCAGATATCATCTTCATTGTCAAATTTTCAATTATTTGTTACTGACAACAAAACAACAACAGAGGCTGGCAGCAGTGAAAACAGGTCATGGCTGACCCGCCACCATCCACCATCCCACTTGCCAGACTGGAATGTTGTTGTTGATGCACAAAATCAGTGGAAGTGTTAATTACGGTCATGGAGCTGTGAGCAAGAAAAGTAGACGAGACCACAGCTCTCTGTGCTCCAGTAAGGAGGACAGGCATAGAGGGAGAGGAGGCTCTAAATGGCAGAAATGTTGTCGCACCACAATAAGGGAGCCGCTGGCCAAGTGTGAGGGCAGCCCGGCCACAAGCTGAGCGCTGTTGTGCAACCCGAGCTACTCTATGCAGACCAGTCAGCCAGCGGCCACAGCAGCACTCCAAGGCCGCTGGTTTCAGGCACACAATGAAAGGCAAATAATAGCAGATTGAATGACAAAAACAGTAAAAAAAATCATGTTGACAGGGTAAAAACCTGTCTGTCTGCTTCGATTCGCATTATTCACTACTTTCCAGGGAAAATCATATGTACTGTACAACCAGGGTGCTGATCCAGTCAGCCGTGGCCCTTAAGAGTACAAAAGGGTCACACAGGAAACCGAACATCTGCAAACAAGGGAACGCCCTGATTTAGTGTTAATCTTCTACTTTTCTCCCTCCACAGTCTTCTTCTGGGCTTCATGAGAGATGAGGACGCGCCGCTGTGGAAGGGCTACTTCTACGCCACCCTGATGTTCCTGCTGTCTTGTCTGCAGTCCCTCTTCAACCATCAGTACATGTACACTTGCTTCACGGTGGGAATGCGGGTCAAGACGGCGGTTATGGGCTTGGTTTACAGGAAGGTGGGTAAATCTGTGTCCACCGACATGTAGCTTAACCTCTCGACACAGCATAAATTACATTTGAGATGGCAAAAACAAAAGCTTTGTCTCCCTCCAGACAGGAAAACAGTACACAGAGTATGATTTGCAGCTTTTACCTAAGATGAATGATCGTCTGAAATCTTTACGAGGCTGTAAATTTATATTGCAGACAGTGCACTGAGGGCTAAAATGTCTTTGTCTCTTTTGTTGTCAATCCAGTCTTTGGTGATAAACAGCGCTGCCAGGAGGACTTGCACTGTGGGCGAGATTGTGAATCTGGTGTCAGCAGACACTCAGAAGCTTATGGACTTTGTGGTGTATTTCAACGCTGTCTGGCTGGCTCCTATCGAGATCGCTCTTTGTCTCTTCTTCCTCTGGCAGGTATGTCGAGAGGTGGTGTTTTCATAATCCCGCTCATTCATGCACAGCTGGATTTTAACTGAAAAGCCCTCGACACTCTGCTTTGTTTTCTCCAGCATCTTGGCCCGTCTGCCTTGGCAGGAATTGCCACTGTCATTCTCATTTTTCCACTCAACGGATTCATAGCAAAGAAGAGAAGCAAGCTGCAGGTAAAAGCTGTTACAAGAATCCTTCACACTTTCACTCCAGTAGCGCTGACATCTGGCATGTTGGGTCAGGGATGCCACAGCTGGTTTAGATAGTGGCTGAAGGGCCGTGTGGGTGTTTGGCCTGGATGGTGCATTCTCTCTTGTCCTTTTGATGTCTGCCCCATATAACGTGTTTCAAAAACAATGAAAGGAAAGGGTGGGCAGTAGGAAGACATAATTTTTCATTTCTTTGGAAAAACAACAGACAGTTCTGTAAATTTGGATGCCAATTTAATCGAACTTAGTCTTGAGTGCGGTGACCGCATCCCTGGCCCTTTGTTGTTTCCTTGTCATAAAAATCACTAAAATGTAACAAGCTATAAATTCTTACTGAATTAAACAAGTTCCATGATGTTCAGGGAAACTACCGCAGCTGTAACAAGAGCAGACAAACCCGTGTTTGCAAATGCATGTATTTGCTTTGGTCCGGTAATTGTCACTGTGCTCCAGTTTCAATACAGCATAGCTTATGTTTTCATTATAAAATGTAAAAAACGCTGTATCTGGTCAACAGGAGGTTCAAATGAAATTCATGGACGGCCGCATCAGACTGATGAATGAGATCCTGAATGGAATAAAGATCTTGAAGTTCTACGCCTGGGAAAAGGCCTTCCTGGAGCAGGTTTTGGGCCACAGAGAAAAAGAGCTCAAAGCCCTGAAGAAGTCTCAGATCCTATATTCCATCTCCATTGCATCCTTCAACTCCTCTTCTTTCTTGGTGAGGGCATTAGAGAGCCGCAGATTAAAAGGATAACCCCAAAGTTTGCAGGGATGGTGATGTTAAATGATTTTTCTTACTGGTGAAGTAATTCCATGAAAGTGATTCTATGAGCAAATATGTGACCCTGCTATAGATTATTCTTTGTTCCACCAAGACCGTGCAGCTGTTTTAAGCTCTGTTTTAAGCTTGAATATATGCACCAAATTTTCAAATTTCAAAGACTGTAAAGAGATTTCACTTAAAATCCGTAATACTTGTGGCAGTGCAAGAGGAAAGGTCAAGAGGAACCTGTAACAAATTTCATCTTAATCTTTTCAGCAGTTGTTGAGATATTTTCTGTCTAAATCAAACCATCCAACTGAAAGACCGACCGCCATACTGTTAGCGTGGCAAGAAAATTAAACAAAAAAATGAAATTATACACTTGTGACCTGTTTTTAAAGATTCCTGTCTTCAGTAGAAACAAATGGGCTCGGTGCTGAATGCCACAAACAGGGCGGGGAAGTCAAAGAGTGCAGAGAGACAGACGATTGCACCGCTGTTGGTTTTGGTCTTTTCATGGGATATATAGACAATTACATAAATTGAGAAAGACACCAGTCTTATCCTTTAAATTGTGTCTTTAAAGACAAGTTTTTGCCCGTAAAGGTAACATTTAGCTTTTTTTTTTTTTGCCAAGATTGCCTTTGCCATGTTTGGCGTCTACGTGACGCTCGATGACAGGAACGTCCTGGACGCGCAGAAGGTTTTCGTCTCAATGGCGTTGATCAACATCCTGAAGACTCCACTTAGTCAGCTTCCATTCGCCATAAGCACAACCATGCAGGTAGGTGAGGTTTTAATGTAAACTCACAACTGCTCTGAGATGTTTTCTACATCTAAGCGGTATATTTTCACAGTGGCATAACTAACTACTGGCTCTGTTTCAGGCGATGGTTTCTCTGAGACGTCTGGGAAAGTACCTGTGCTCTGAGGAGCTCAAAGTGGACAACGTCTCAAAGGCTCCACTGAGTTCTGGTAAGAACCCCACCTACATTTAAGCTATCACATTAAATGAATCAACTACTATACAGCACTGTTTATTTTCACCAATCTCCACAATTTGTTCCCCATATTGCCTGAAATCATGGGCTGTCATAATCAATATAAGCAGCCTGCGAGATTTTGTTGTTTATATCTGTGGAGTACCACAGCCTTGTATGGATCATGTGCACTGTCACTTCCTGGGTCCCGGGCTGACTGGTAGACAGGGTAATTATAGGATCTTCCCATTTAGTGGTTAAACATAAATCACAGCATGAATTCAGACATATGATTCATAGAGAAATAAAAAAAAAAAGCTGCACTCCTCTGTCTGTTATCTGTCAACACTTCCTAAGACAGCTTGTGAAAAAGCAACAACTCTGTAATTTGTATGATTAAGCAAATTCAGTTGTAATTACGCCCAGGCTGCACTCCGACGAGTAACTTCAAGGGGGAATTTTGTTTTGAAAGTTTGTTTGTCGCTTAGGTTGAAAGAACATGTCCTGTCTGCAGTGTTTATTGCAAGTTTTGTTCACTTTACTCGATCTTTCTGTCTTGTTTAGATGGCGAAGACGTGGCGATAGAAAACGGCACTTTCAGCTGGTCTGCAGAGGGACCTCCGTGTCTCAAAAGGTATTTGTTATGAAAAAGACAAATAAATAGTAAATCTACAATAAAAACAAAGGACAACTTACAGGCAGGTCTTTTGTTGTTGACAGGATAAACGTCCATGTGCCACGAGGTTCCCTTGTTGCTGTGGTCGGACATGTGGGCAGTGGAAAGTCTTCTTTGTTGTCTGCCATGCTCGGTGAAACAGAGAAAAGAAGTGGCCGTGTCACTGTTAAGGTACTGTGCTTGTGTCCATGTGCAGGCTCTATTCATAGCTGTGGGTCTGACTTAATAAATATTGACAGTCTGTCTTCTGACATCTGTCTTCGCAGGGCTCTGTGGCGTATGTGCCGCAGCAGGCCTGGATCCAGAACGCCACAGTCCAAGATAACATCATATTTGGCCGTGAGAAACTGAAGACATGGTACCACAGAGTCCTGGAGGCCTGCGCGCTGCTGCCCGACCTGGACATCCTGCCTGCCGGCGATGCTACAGAAATTGGAGAGAAGGTATGGAGATTGAGAAACAGATGTTATGTGAACTGTTTTGGTCTCTTCAGTTTTAGCTAACCTTTCGAATAATTGTGTCCATGCAGGGACTGAACCTCTCAGGTGGGCAGAAGCAGAGGGTAAGCCTGGCCAGGGCTGTGTACCGAAAGGCTGATGTGTACCTCCTGGATGATCCTCTGTCTGCTGTTGATGCACATGTGGGTCAGCACATCTTTGACAAAGTCATTGGACCAAAAGGAGTCCTTAGAGACAAGGTAATACGAAACCTGCAACGTGCACTTCAGCGCATTCAATTCAGCTGCAAAAAGGCAAGACATGGTTTTTTAACACCTCAACCACATACAGGCGCATAACCTGTGCTATTGTTATCATAATATGGCAAACCACCACTTTGCTGACATTTTTGTTTTCAAGAAAGCCTCAATTTACTGTTGGATTGTGCTTACATCCTATTTTTCTGACGTGTGTGGCTATGCAGACCCGCATCCTGGTGACCCATGGGATGAGCTTCCTGCCGCAGGCCGACCATATCCTCGTCTTGGTAGATGGAGAAATCACAGAGAGTGGCTCCTACCAGGAGCTCCTCAGCCGCCATGGTGCCTTTGCTGACTTCATCCACACCTTTGCCAGCACAGAGCGAAAAGAAAGTGCCATACAGAGAGGTAAAGAGACATCTCAGCAATAAAACACAGTGGTTTAGTCAGGTTTTTATCTGCACTTGGTTTTTAAAAACCCGTTAACCTTTCAATAACTCACTTACGAAGGATATGAAATGAATGCCGAGATGAAAATGAATAATCACAATTAAAAACCAAAAAAATGCCCTTTTACTGTAGCTGGTTCCAGGAGGTCCAATGCTCGTCTCAGTATGGTGGACTTCATGCCATTCTCCAGAGACCTTTCCCAGGAGCAGCTCATTGGGTGTGTAAACATTTCTATGAATTATAAAAACTGCCATGAAGATTTCTAGCATGCATCTTGCTCATAAAACTGACCTCTCGAAATCCTCCAGGGGTGACACAACTAATACCAACCTGCAGAATATGGAGCCAGTGTCTGAAACCGACCAAGAACAAGTACCGGAGGACTTGGGCAAACTGACTCAGGTTGACAAGGCTCGCACAGGAAGGGTATGTCAGAAAATGTCCTCTGATGGTGTGAAATTGGGCATGAGACCCCCTTTTTCCTCCAAAAGGATTCATATATTTATTTTGATGCACAAAACAATATTTCTAAATGAAATATTCTTCTGGTGACAGGTGAGGTTGGAGATGTACAAGAAGTACTTTAAGACCATCGGCTTAGCCATCATCATTCCCATCGTCTTCCTGTACGCCTTTCAGCAGGGTGCCTCACTCGCCTACAACTACTGGCTCAGCATGTGGGCTGATGATCCAGTTGTTAACGGCACACAGATCGATGCAGACCTCAAACTCACAGTGTTCGGCGCTCTGGGCTTTGTCCAAGGTCAGTTAGGAACACACTATAAAACAAGAATAGAACAGATTCACAGGACTTTACACGGATTTGAGTATGTTGATATCAGTATCTGGGTTTCAGGATGGGAAAATTGCTCATCCTCAGCTCTGACCTGATAAACCATCTGTCCCCAGGTATCGCCATCTTTGGTACGACTGTCGCCATCTCCATCTGCGGCATCATTGCCTCTCGCCACTTGCACATGGACCTGCTGATCAACGTGCTTCGCTCTCCCATGTCCTTCTTTGAGTGCACGCCGAGCGGCAACCTCCTCAACCGCTTTGCCAAGGAGATAGACGCCATCGACTGCATGGTCCCCGACGGCCTGAAGATGATGCTGAGCTACGTCTTCAAACTCATGGAGGTCTGCATCATCGTGCTGATGGCGACACCTTTTGCGGCGGTGATCATCCTGCCTCTCGCCTTCCTTTACGCTTTTGTCCAGGTGCGTTTGATCTTTATGTTTTCTTTCAGAGCATTATGTTGAAGGCGGCTTAGCGAGAGCTGGCTTCCATTACAGTGTGTTATTGGAAAGCTCCCCGCTCCAAAACCAACCCTGCTGATTTTGCCGTTCACTTGTGTTTTGTTCCCCGCGTGCTGACATAGATGTTACACACATTCACTGTGAATTATGGGAAAGCCCTCAGCGCTCCCTCTCGGTTTCACTCATTAAAGCTGCTGTTTTACTTTTCCACTGTGGGCTACAGAGCTTCTACGTCGCCACATCCTGTCAGCTGCGGAGGCTGGAAGCTGTGAGCCGCTCGCCCATCTACACCCACTTCAATGAGACGGTGCAGGGTGCCAGCGTCATCCGGGCCTTTGGCGAGCAGCCCCGGTTCATCCTGCAGGCCAACAACAGGGTCGACTTCAATCAGACCTCCTACTTCCCTCGATTCGTGGCCACTCGGTGAGATATGCGATGATTATGTGTTTTAATTTCATGTACATTCATTTGCTGAGTTACAGTTTGTGATGCATGGTCGTGATTTATAGACCAAAGACTTGCAGCGATTGCTCTGTGTTAAACTAAATGACTTCTGGCTTTGGTAATGAAAGCCAGACTTTGCTCGCCTGCCCACAGCTAAATCAGTGTCACATCCACAGGTGGCTGGCAGTCAATCTGGAGTTTGTTGGTAATGGTGTGGTTTTAGCCGCTGCCATTCTCTCTGTGATGGGAAAAAATACCCTGAGTCCCGGCATCGTTGGTTTGGCTGTGTCACACTCCCTCCAGGTAAGAAGCTCTGCCCGCACACACGCTCACATGCATCCTCACACACGAGCACTGGAGATGCCCCATTTCATTAACATCAAAGAGAAGCCAGTTTCACACACCGCACAGCATCGTTGGACTTCAGCTGCATGCTGCATGTGGCAATTTGAGGTTTAGCTGGAAAAAAATATAATTGCACTGCTTTGCTCAGTCAGCAAATGCATTTTCAGTGCGGGAAAGCAAATGAAGCAAGTCTCTTTTCACTGGATATTGCAGGTGACTGGGATCCTGAGCTGGATCGTGAGATCCTGGACTGATGTAGAAAACAACATTGTTTCAGTGGAGAGAGTCAATGAGTACGCAGATACGGATAAAGAGGTCAGTGCTCCCACCACACACACACACACACACACACACACACACACACACGATGGGTGCTGCATTTTGCAAAATGTGGCTGAATCAGAAACAAATCACAGCTCAGGACACCAAATCCAACACATTAACCAAGAGGGCATTGGTGTTCGCTGCTCAGCCTCTTTGGTTTTGTCTCGTTCAGGCCAGTTGGACTGTAGAGGGCAGCTCCTTGCCGCTGGCTTGGCCGCAGAGAGGCACTATCGAGTTCCAGGACTACGGGCTGCAGTACCGTAAAGGCCTCGAGTTGGCTCTGAAGGGCATTACCTTGCATATTCAGGAAAGAGAGAGAGTGAGTCGCCTTGTGTAATAAAAGCAGTTTGCTATCTTTACCTGCCTTAATCTCGGATCACTTAAATTGCTTCAATTGCAGAGTAATGTTGTGCATAAATTCTGACTAAAAAGCTCTTTTTCAGGTTGGAATTGTGGGTAGGACGGGAGCCGGGAAGTCATCTCTTGCTCTGGGAATCTTCAGGATCTTAGAGGCAGCAAAGGGAAAGATCTTTATAGACGGAGTCAACATCGCAGACATCGGACTCCATGACCTCAGATCGCGCATTACTATCATTCCTCAGGTGCGACAGTAGCAATAACAGAAACTGAGCCCTAGCTTTCATCACATAAACTGTTTGCAGTGGCTGCAATCCCTATCCAGTGCACAATAAGCCATTCAAAATTGTAATAATTCTGTGACCAATCAGTTTGGTGATGAGTAACATCTGCCATGCTCTCTCCCAGGATCCCGTGCTGTTCTCAGGCTCCCTCCGGATGAACCTCGACCCCTTTGACACCTATACTGACGAGGAGGTTTGGCGTTCGCTGGAGCTCGCTCACCTCAAAAACTTTGTCTCTAATCTGCCTGACAAACTCAACCACGAATGCTCAGAGGGAGGAGAGAACCTCAGGTACACACGATATTCTGATATGATGCATCGCAACGCAGATAAACCACGAGTCGTCGTTCTACCCACATGCATTGTTGCAGGGATGTCAGCACAAAGCTGCAAGATACATACAAAATCTGACTGCATGCCTCTCTCCAACTCTCCTTTGTCTGTGTAGCCTGGGTCAGCGCCAGCTCGTATGCCTGGCCAGAGCCTTGCTGAGGAAAACCAAGATCCTGGTTTTGGACGAGGCGACAGCTGCTGTGGATCTGGAGACAGACACACTCATCCAGTCAACAATCCGCACTCAGTTTGAAGACTGCACTGTTCTGACCATTGCTCACCGTCTGAACACTATCATGGACTACACAAGGTACATTGCAGTCCACCCAAGTAGTTGATATTTTGTGGTGTTTAGGGGACTGACAGAAGACAAAATGAATAACTCTTTGGATTGTCAGTTATTCATTTTGTAGTAATTTATCAGGTAATATTTGACGGTTACCTCCAACCATTCACTACATTGAACTAAATGCTGATCAAATGCCAATTATAGGCCTGAATCTGTAAGTCTTACAGCTTTATTACACACGTGTTTGTTAGATCAGGTGTAAGAGAAGATACAGTATCTCAGACATCTGATCTTTCTCCTTTTTCGTTGCTTCGCAGAGTGATCGTCATGGACAGAGGCCACATTGCTGAGATGGACTCTCCAGCCAACCTCATCGCGCAGCGGGGGCAGTTCTACCGGATGTGCCGGGAAGCTGGGCTGGTGTAAGCCCTCGCTGGGCTTCGTACCATGGAGCTGGTCTGGAGCTGTCACAGCATGCAGACGTGGCACCTCATTCGTGTGACACACATTAAATCGGGCCATCTAAAGCTTTGTGGCAGCTCAAAACGCCTCCACCGGGGCAAAGTCAATGATTCTCAAGAGCAGCTGCTGAAGCAGTCCCTATTTGTTGGTTTTCAAAACACACAGACAAGTTGTCCTAAGTCAGGAAAAGGACATTGTTAACCTCAGATGATGAACATTCAAAATAAAGCTACAGAGGATTGTTGGGAGTCTTGAAGCTATACATATTGTATATAGAGTAGTGGAGTCAGTTTATTCCATTAAAGGATAAAGCCAAAGGCTGGAATGACAGAGTACCACAAATCTTATGGATTTTCATTCTCTTTTTGAATGGGAGCTATTATTTTTGTAGTTTTTGTAAGTGTTATAAAGCACATGACATATTTTCTGATGTTGTCTCAGGCTTAAATGTTACTGTTTACTCACTTTTTTTAAGCCTTGTATACCAAAAAAAATGTTTTTGTAATTGTAAATTGATAGAAATCTATTTTGTCTTCTTGTCCCAGAAACTGGGACAGGAAATACTCTGACACACTAACCTTCAAAAGGTTCACCCTGGCAAACGCAGGGGAAGTGAGGTTTTTGCAGCCTTCAAAATCTGAGCTGGAAGCAGCCAATTTGGAGTTTTTATATGTCAGGGAAAAGGAGGAAAACATTGAAGTGAGCCAAGACATTAGCAATCGTCCAACTATGTTGTGGCTGTTGTTTATTTCTGTCAAAGTAAACACATAAAAAAGTCAATAGAGACCTTGCTGGTCAGATTTAACCTGACGCCGGTAGTGAAAACCACCATGAATGAAGAGAATGCCTCTTCAAAACAATGGTGATAAATCTCTGTATGATTGTCTCTCTGCCTTCACCACACAACTCAGGCTGTACACACATATGCAGAGAAGAAGAAAAAAATCAGTATTGTTCTTTTGGTGCTGACATGACAGACTGTAAATAGTCCACGTTGACCTTTACTCTCAATTCAAAGAAAGAACCCTATGAACTTTTTTAAAGAGAAGAGGCATTTACTGTTTTTGTCTTACTGGTTTAGACAACTTTATAGTTTATTTATGTCATATGACAAAATGTATTAAGTGTCCATAAAATTCTGAGGATTGTATTGTATTTATACTTTTTATAACAGGCTTGTTCATTTTTCACTGACCATTTACTGTCAATGTACTGTCTTGATTCATACATCATGCTGGACAATAAAGTTTATTTGAATCTACGCCACTGTTATTCTTGTGTTGATGATTTGGCCATGGGCATCAACATCAGACGCCACGACAAAGTCAAGTCTTTTGCAACAAATCCGGGTCAAGTCTTGAATCTTTATGAATAAATATGAATGCATGCCTTTCTTTTCTCTTAAAACAGACCATTCAAAGCATTTCAGGATATTTCTTTCAATCTTGCATTAATAGTGAGAAAAGCCTAACAACCAAATATTCAGATACTAAAAAAAGTCGTTGTGCAATAAGGGATGTGATTGGCTCTGGATCCACACACACATTCAGTGTGACATTATCATGATCAAACACATAAAAAACAGTGCTTGTTCTCATTTTTAAGGCACATAAACATTTAAAATCACAATAATCTAGCATGTGTTATTGACATGTTGGAGGGTTCAAAGCAGTAAACGTGCAGCTGCAGTTACACACTTCAGTCACCAGGTGGCAGGAGTCTGTCCAGAGGCAGGTGGTTTGTTTACACTTGTTGCAATGGCGACCATCACAGAGCTGAAGTGTGGTAAGCTAACATGTGTGAATTTGTGTCATTTTTGCGTTATTCAAACTAAAATAGATAAACGACGTGTCACTCACACGTCGGTCAAATCTGTAATAACGCTGGCTAGCTAAGTTATCCTCAACAACATGACGTGCTCGTGTGTGAATCTCCATTAAAAAATTAAACATTTTTCATAACAAAGTGTCTCTAGCTCTCAACAAATTGACTTTTTTTACGGCGAATCAATCCTGTATGTAAGATTAAAGTCTACTTTTCAATTCGGCTTATATAAATTCAACCTAAATGCCACATAATTGTAGTTTTCATGGATTTCACTCTGCTCGTCAACTTTAGCGCCGATAATATTAACGAGCTAGTGCGCTTAAGTTAGCTAGCTAGTTAGCCTAAGTAGGAATAAATGGCAAAATAAATTTATGAACAGCAAAACATTTTGCATGTATCCCGATTTGAAGAGTAGTTCCTACTGACTCTGCTACGACAGTGAGTTATATTTGAAGATATCTGCAATTTTCTGAATAAGTGAAGAAACATTAAATTAGCAAAATAATGAATGGAGTCCGGTAAACTTTGTTTTGAAACGACCCCTGCCTGTGTTAGCGGTGAGGGAGACGCTGGAGACCCGCGGGGTGCTGGCCCAGCTGAAGGCTCGGATCCGGGCCGAGGTGTTCAGCGCCCTGGATGATCAGCGGGAGCCTCGGCCCCCCCTGTCCCACGAAAACCTGCTCATCAACGAGCTCATCCGGGAGTACCTGGACTTCAACAAGTACAGATACTCTGCATCAGTTCTCACAGCAGGTGAGTCTAAAAAACATTACCACAAAAAGTAATTAATCAATAATACTAAATAAAATAAATAAGTGATGCTCCTCTGCACCACATTTCAGATTCAGATTCCTTTATTTGTCCCACAGCAGGGAAACTTACAGTGTAAAATGGACAGTAAGAAAAGCAAGATATAGAATAA
>JAVQJZ010108066.1:0-18384 GCA_036025355.1 Leiopotherapon unicolor | reverse complement strand
AGAACTTGCTTTTAGTGCATTAGGAAGTTATCTTTTACTGGTCAGGATGAACAGGAAGAATGACCACAGCAAAGACACTTGTTTCAGTGTTCAAATAGGCACCTGACTGGTATTTTAAGACCGACCTGAAAAAACTGAACTTGTCCTTTTTTAATGTGTTTTTTTCACGTCATTTGTTCTGTCCCCTTATAGGTGATTGGAACACCCCAGAGGCCGACGGTATCCAATACCATTTTGGTAAACAGTCCACATACACCCAGTTCCCAGTTCCTCACTCAGAGTCAACCATCCGATGCCTCTCCTTGGTCATCAGGGTAAGTTTACAGAAGGCCCTTAAGTCTGATATGTGTGCATATAGATGAAAATATATTTTATGTGGGGGATCTGTTCTGTCTGCAGGAAACGTGGTAAGAAAGGGGAAAAGAATGGGAAGGGCTTGAGGCATTTCTCCATGAAAGTGTGTGAGAAAGTGCAAAAAAAAGGAGTAACTACTTACAACGAAGTGGCAGATGAACTGGTCGCAGAATTCAGCTCTTCAGACAACCACATGTCGCCCAATGACTCAGTAAGTGCTGTAGCTGCATAACGTTTTCTCAGAGTGATGTGAAACAATTTAACACATTTGTATGGTCCATGTAGTATAGTGTTGGACTTAAAGAGTTCTTTTTAAACAATTTCATATGTTCTGAATGTTCTGTATCTGTGTTGTTTTCGTTTTAGCATGTGTATGACCAGAAGAACATTCGGCGGCGTGTGTACGATGCACTTAATGTGCTCATGGCCATGAACATTATCTCTAAAGAGAAAAAAGAAATCAAATGGATTGGTCTTCCCACCAACTCAGCGCAAGAGTGCCAAAACTTAGAGGTAGAAACACAGTAACAATAATATTGTGTTTTGGAGATGTTTTTGCTTTTTGTTATAGCTTTAAATCATCATTCCTGTAGGTGGAGAGACAGAGGCGGCTGGAGAGGATTAAGCAGAAACAATCACAGCTTCAGGAGCTCATACTGCAGGTGGGAGTGAACGGAGTGTCTGCACTTGTATGTGCGCGCTTCATGTTCATTATGTCATTCATGCTTCATTTGTTCATTGGTTCATTGTTTTTGAAATGTTGCACTAATTCCAATGTAAAGCGAAAGCCCCTCGGTAGCTCCTTCACCTTTCTTTGATCTTGTCTTTGCAGCAAATAGCTTTTAAGAACCTGGTTCAGCGGAACAGACAAACAGAGCAGCAGGCAAACAGACCTCCACCCCCCAACTCCATCATCCACCTTCCCTTCATTATCGTTAACACCAGCAAGAAAACTGTCATCGACTGCAGCATCTCCAATGACAAGTATGTACTAGCCCTCAATTCAGCAATTAATGTGAAAGTTTACCATTGAGGCTCTTGTTCTTCAAATTAAACACAAAAGAACAGTGCATTGATGGAGCTTCATGCTTTGACCAAATTATGATTTAACCTCATTATATATAAAGATACATTTAAAATTTTAAACCCTCTGTCTATGGCTGAAATTAGTGATTCCTTTTAATGGTCTTGTTTAGTATGACAACATATCTACCAGTCATGGCAAATAGTCACTCACCCAGTACACAAGTCATGAGATAAATTTGGATTTCATTGCTCAGTTGGCAAGAAAAAATGTGGTATGCGGTAGCATGTTAATTTTTCCCGCCCTGCACTTGTAAGCCAAAAGCTGTTTTGAAACTTTGAGTGCCAAGTTATTGAGGTTGGGCGTCAGGACGAGTGTGATAAAAACAGACATGTTTCTTGAGAAGATGACTCAACAGTTCACTGTGAGGCTGTTTAGCAGCTGGCTTTGAAGTGCTCAATGGGAAACCTTTCTCCTGGCATTTTAACGCAGCATAATAATTAAGGCTAATGAGAGATGAAAGTATGTCCAAACTGTCTTAAAGGATATCCAAACTTAGAACATGAACAGTCTACTCATATGCATTTAACATCTTGTCCTGCTCTCAGCCCTTTACTCTTTCTTGAACTTTATTACCTCATGCAACCATAAAGTTTCCTATTACGTTTACACGTGTCATAGAAAATAGATTGACACAATTTTCCCATTAGCCTGGGTGTCATATCTAAACTGTCATAGTGTAATCTGTCAACAAACCCATGCCCTTTATGCACAACTTCCAATTTCAACATTACTTCTCCCACCAAAATAAGAAAGGAATGTTAAACAAGCTGCAACAAATCACTTCATGGGGTCCTGATGCACTGCAACAATTAGTGACTTCACAATCACATTTTTGTTTCTGATATTTTTAAAGGAAACAAGAGAAGATGTTTTTTTGTTCTGTTTTTTAAGCAAAACTTCGTGCAAAAACCCACTTTCACACCAGCTGTGGTGAATAGGAGAGATAAAAACAAAGTAATTTCAGTTTCCCTGTGTAATAAGCTAAACCAGCCCAACATTTCCCATATACAGGCTCTATTTGGGCCTAGCAGATAGTCTAAATGTCAGGGTTTTTTTTGGTTCAATCAAGATGAGCCTGAACCCTGTTCAATGTCATAGAATATATTTTAAAAAAAAAAATCACTAAAAAACAGTTTGCTGTCTGTCTCTCATGGATCTGATGGTCCATCAAGCTATTTCCATTTTCATCTTCAAACTGGCCATTGGAATAGAAACAAACATTTTTAATTTCTTTTTATATCTATATTAACTACCCCTATTAAATCAATCCAAAAGCATCGTCATTGGCAATGTTTGCTACAGCCTAGAAAGTGTGATAGAAACAATAGCCAAAACCCCAACTGGCAGCGTCACATTTTTCAGAAGTAAATTGACTTCTACCTCAGTAATAAAGACAGTGCAGTCAGTGGTTTGTGTATTGGATGCCTAAAAAGCATTATCAAATGTAATTTATTAATTTTAATGGTAGATATCTTATTTAACATACATGGGTAGTTGGACTGGCTCATGGACAGATATTACAGGGGGGCAGTGGTCCCCAGACTCCCCCTTTCACAGGAAAAATATGAGTTTCCCTCTAATAAATGTGATAGTATAATTGTATCATTTTAAAGTGATATGCCCTGAAAATTCCTGTGCTTATTATAGACACATCACAATCCCTGCTACATGCCAACACAAGTAAATTCTCATCTTTCACAACTGCTTTTTAAAGGTTTTCCTCCATTCTCCTCAAAATGTTTGTAGCAGTTTTATTATATCTCTATCTATATCTATCACAAGCTGAAGAACCAATATTGTGCTATTTGGGTTACAAAATGGCTGCCATCATGCACTTCTTTTTAGCATGGTGGATGTGGATATTGCATACTGAACAAAATCTGACATATTGTAATGCTAGTATTTCTAGATATACATAAATTGTATTATTAGATAGTAATATTTTGTGTTTTTTTTTTTTTAAAACCCTGAATATTCACCCTTTTCCCATTTTTTATCTACAGGTTTGAGTATTTGTTCAACTTCGACAGCATGTTTGAGATCCATGATGACATTGAGGTGCTGAAGCGTATGGGCATGGCCTGTGGCTTGGAGGTGGGAAAGTGTTCTGCAGAGGATCTGAAGGTTGCACGTAGTCTGGTGCCCAAAGCTCTGGAGCCCTACGTTATAGGTCAGTACCTTGAACCATGTGCTCAGTTTGGTGCTGTTGGTGGTCATAACCATATTTCTGCTTCACAATAAAATAACACAACAGAAAGCAGCTTGTGCAGCCACAGAGAGAACCAGAGCCGTTTCTTGAAGTCATATAGGACTTTTGGCCTGTTTTGAAAAAAGTGAAGAAATTAACAGCTGAAATACTCGACTCTGGAGCCATTGGTGAAAAAAGTCATGGGGTGTTGGGTGGTTGGGGAACTTAAGTCTTTACCTGTAGTGGCTGGAGAAGATCATTATTGTAGTTTCTGGGATCCCTCTTTTGTCCCTTGTTTCAAATAAAAACTTCAAGTTCTGTTGGACACAACCACAGCATAAATAGTTACAAATTGTTGGACAAAGTCATACTTGGCTTATTTATACAATGTTTGCTACCAGTGCTGACTGTAGAGGAGTCGCCTTTCTTGATGTATCTTCTGTTTTCTCCCCAGAGATGGCAAAGGGTCCCATCAGTAACGTCTACATCACAGGAGGATCCTCTGCCAATGGAGCCCGTTATCCTGCAAGCAGGTCAGAGGTCTCCTCTCGTTGAAGCTGTAGATGTGGCTGAAACAGATGGTGTTTTTTTTTTTTTTTTTTAACAACTTTTAGCTTATAACAAACAATAAAAATTCTTCTCTTCTTCTTGTAGTGATGGTTGCACTGACGGCACTATGGCCTCCAGCTCGAATGACTCTCACTACAGCGGTTCCCGCGTGGAGACCCCAGTGTCTTATATGGGGGACGACGACGACGAAGATGAGTATGATGAGAACGATGATGAAGACTAACCTGTCTACGCCTCGCCACTCCAACAAGCACAGTCCTTCAAACCACCTTCACCTTGGGAATTTAGTCCCCTTTTTGTGTGTGCTTCTTCAACCTTTCCCCTGTTTCCCATGCCTGTATTTCTGTCTGGCTTTCTCAGGGGTGTAGATGAATATTGAAAGAACAGAGGTGTGTATTGCACCCACCTTTTTTTCTGCTCCTGAATCACGTGCACCTGCACCACAGCTCTGGGGGTGGTGTCGTCCAAGGGAACTGTAGTCTGTGGCCTAGCCACCACGCTCAAGTCTTTGTATGTCTAATCCACTTCTCAATAAGCCATCCCACAAAAAAAACAACCTCTGTACAACCTACTGCTGTTGGAGAATGTATAATGTACTGTTTGAATAGTTATTCCTATTATTTTGCAATGACATGGCAGACATGATGATGATCAAAATGTTCCAAGATGGCCAAAGTGTCTGCTTTAACATGCTGTGTTAGTGCAACACCATGGATTCTCAATGGTCTAATACAGTTGCCATGACTTCCCAGGATGGGGCTCCATCAGATATGTTGATACTTTATGTTTTGTGTTCTGGGCAATAATTTGAAATAGTTTGTCATCCTCCATTGTGTTGGGCTGGCTTCCTTCTGTTCTGTAGGCAGCTGCTTTTCCTGATCTTGTTTGCTAGTTTTTTTGTTTTTGTTTTTTTTGTATTCTGGAGTTGAAGAATTCTCCGCCACCGCCCTGTTTAACGCCTTGGTCGTGTTTACAAAATAATGGCACCAGCAAGGTAAAGACTTTGACAACCCAGGCTCCTGATAGGCAAATAAGCTTTGTTTGTGAATTACGTATCTGAATCCTACGACGATTGTAGCTTATAGTATCCTTTAGAGGCCAGTGGTAAAGATAGATCTTCAAAAATTATTGATGTAATGAAATGTGTGGTTGCATAGGTCTTTATGTACTCCCTTCAAAGATCTCCCTTTTAAAACTTAGCAACACATGTACTGACTCTTCCAAATACTTTTTCTGTAATCTAATATAAGTTTGCAAATTAAATATAGATTGTTTTAATAATTTTGTATCTATAATTCATGTGGGATTTATGCAGAAAAAGGTTGCCTTTTATTTATTTCATGTACGGGCAATGAATGATGATTGTTGGCGTTTAGGCAGAAATAATGCCTCAGAGTATCTCATTATATTTATTTGTCACGGTCCGAGGCTTTTCAGATTGCCACAGCAGCTTTGTTCTTCAAACATTCTGCCAGTCAAAGGACCTGGTGAGAAAATATTTTAGTTTTTCAGACCCTCAACTGATTTGAGGGTCTTTTAGAAAAGAGCTCATGGATTAGGGCTGCTTCCTGTGTGTTAGAGAAAGGTGGGTTTGGGGAGGCGTCTGCCTGGAAGGAAAGCTCCAGGAAAGCCACATGCTAGACACTCAAGAGGAGGCTGTCTGTGAGGTGAGAACAACTGATTATTTCCTCTACTCACCATGCCATGGTTTCATGTCTCTGAGTTTTTGATTTTTATTTTAGGACCGATTTATAAATGCAGTTGCTGACATTGAAGCTGCCCCACCCCTCCCCCCCTAAAGGACGTATGTCCAAATGGTTTTGACATGGAGAACGGATAAGGGCCCAAATGAAGTACGTGCCGCAGGCACAGGATTATATAGAAGTTTTTCTTTTCAGTGCCTGATGTCTGTTTAGTAAGTTTGATCTTGAGACACCAGAACATGTTGGTGGATGACACTTCTACTCATTTTTATCCAAAAAATCTCAGACAGTAAATAACTGACATCCCCATATGTCCATACAAAGACTTCTTGGCTGCTGTAGTCATTCTTCTGTCCACAAAAATATTTTCTATAAGAGTTCTGTCCAAGTGATGGTCAATATGAACAGTATTAATTTTGTCTAAGATTAAATAGTAAAACTCTTTTCCAGTACAAAATTCCCTCTTTGTGCTCTCAGTGTTTCCTAGCTGAACTGCAGCAGAAGTGACACGAAACAGTTATTTGTTACAATTATTGCAAATCACGTCGTTTATTTACCTCTGCTGAAGCCTTGTATTTGCTTCAGTTGAACTGAAGCTGAAGCACTGATTACAACTAGAACTAGACTTTGTCCACTGTCACTGACACTGAATCTGCTTTTTGGTGGGTTCTCTGGGGAACAAATACAGAAACCAGTGATCTTCCGGATGCATATACTGACAGTTTTGTATTGAGGTAAAAGTGAATTCTAAACCTTTAAAATTTACGCATGAGGATTTAATGTAATTTGTTTTATGAATATAAATATTTCATCTAATGGAGAAAATCAACAATTTTGTGATTGTCAACCTCCCAGTTGGTCACAGTTTCTTTCCCAAACCTGAGCTTTTAATATCTGGACACTGCTTGATCAGCATCTCCATAAATGTCTCGTTTTAAGTGTGGTTTGTCATTTAAATGACTGCCAATACTCCAGCTGCATATGCTGCCTGTGTTGTTCTGGTCCAGCATGCGCTCGCAAACTTTGTCTGCGGCATTAGGGTGTTAATGGATTACTGAAAGGTGTTGACTCAGGTGTGTGTGTGTGACTGAGGGTGGTACAGTACACAAAGTGCGCCGGGACCAGCCTCAGGTTCCCATTTCTCTCTCATGCTCCCTCTGCCGCTTCTCTGTGATCTGTCTCCTGTTTTCTCACCTTTGCTTCGTCCTTTTTACTGCCTCGCGCCCTCACGTTTGTGAGCAGCATTCATCCTCGGCCTCTGTTTTCTCTTTGCAATGTCACCCCTTTGCATTGCTTAACAGCCACCCACCCTGAACATGGACATCGGAGGACTGACCACAGTGGTCGCGAATTCTGCCTACATCAATGCCCGTGGAAGCATCGATGGCTCCAATCCAGCTGCAGCTCGGGATAAGAAGTACCATTCTCGTCTCAAACTGCCCCACATCACCGTGTGTGAGGGCCTGAGGGACACCCTGGACTTGGCCTTTGACTCGGTCTGCGTGGAGCAGCCGATCGGCAAACGTCTCTTTAGGGAATTCTTGGATGCAAATCCAGAGTATCACGGGGCTTGTCGTTTGTGGAAGGACATTGAGGGCTATGACTTGGCGGAGGATTCTGACAGGGCGAAGAAGGCCTCTAAGATTGTCCAGCGCTACCTGGACCCCTCTGCCAAACACTACTGCCCGTTCCTGCCTGAGGATGTCATAACCAAGGTGAAGGAGAACCAGGAGGCTGTCGCAGATGACTTGTTTGCTGCAGCGCTGACCAGCACGCTGGACTTCCTGCGGGAGGCCCCCTACACTTTCTTCCTGGAGAGCATGTATCTGAAGAGGTTCCTGCAGTGGAAGTGGCTCGAGATGCAGCCCATGGATGCGGACTGGTTCCTGGATTTCCGTGTGCTGGGGAAAGGTGGGTTTGGGGAAGTGTCCGCCTGTCAGATGAAAGCCACAGGAAAACTGTACGCCTGTAAGAAACTCAACAAGAAGCGGCTGAAGAAGAGGAAAGGCTATGAGGTGAGAAAATTATCACTCATGATGATAAGCTTCTTTTCTCAGAATGCCAGTGGACAGTTTTGTGCTTGTCAGTTTTTAATTTTAATTGACAGGCAGTTCAAAATGCAGACTTCATTAACTCTGATCCTGTTTTTATCAAATATGTCCACGTGTTTGACATGAGGGAAGACATTTGAAATGTCACATTTATGGTCCCTGTGAAACAGTTTGTATTCCCAGAATATAAACTCAGGCCCTTGCCCCACAACATGAGGACAATATCACATTTCCCTCCATTCAATTTCAGGGAAACTCAAAGCGCTGTTAATTGCGACGCATGCAGGGGTTTGATTAATAATGATATTTTGCTGGCTTTATGTTCCAGAGAAAGTGTCCTGTGCTGAGCAGACTGCGATGCTGCTAATCATCTTTGTCCCTGCCTCTGTCTCGTTTGGCTTTAGCCTGCAGTATTAAACAACTGAGACAGGGATAGAGTGATTACTGGGAGCTTTAGTGGAAAGCTCTTCTGAATGGAACTTCTTGGCACAGTTATATCTTGCCCTTGACTTGTCTGAGGTCATGCTTTTGAAATTCACTCTAACCTCTCTTGCAAATGTCACGTATGTCGACATGTCCTCCCTCAACGTGATGGAGGAAAAGTTCCTGCAGTTTTACATTTCTGCCCGTCTTAAATATGTACCATTGTTTTTCAAAATTGTCTTTCCTCATTTCCTCCTGCAGGGGGCGATGGTGGAGAAGAGGATCCTTGAGAAGGTTCACAGTCGCTTCATTGTGTCACTGGCGTACGCCTTCCAGACAAAGGAGGAACTTTGTCTGGTCATGACCATCATGAATGGAGGAGACCTCAAGTAACTCGACTTTCTGAACAACTATCATCTCTCAAAGCACAAACATGAACAGAAAGAACAGTTAGAGCACATCTTCATCACCACTTTGTTACTACTCTTGCTGTGTATTTTCTGCCTATAATTTTACAGAACATGTTTTTATACTTTTGGAACATTTCCATTACTGACAGACTTATGCCGTCGACCGAAAGATTGATTTGAGAGAGATGCTGTGACATTAGTCAGCTGTGACACCAGATGGGAACACAGACCAACCAATTGTGCCACAATTCATCCCTGAATCCTTGTTTTTACCTGAGGTGTTTTGACAGAGGGATGGCTTATACCTAATAATCTTCACATTTGGTTGCTTTTAACAGCTCAGCTATTATAAATCTAGCTATTGGGCTGCAGCTGCATCTGTGGTGTCAGTAACTTACAGCATCTCAGTAAAGTTCAGGAGAGACGTTTCAGAGTCAGTTGTAGCAGATACACTGGACTGGAAATGTTATGCAAATATGAGATGTTATTGTCAAGCGATGCAGGGCTTGAGATAAATCTATTTTTATCTCAAGAATAACCCTGACTGGTTCCTCAAAAAGCACCTGCTATTTACAATTATATTACTGATAATATACTTATATACAAACAAAGTCAAACAAAAATGTATTTCTTGCTAATCCGAATTTTTAATGTGTGCATACCTTAGCCTGCATAATGAGAACATTACAACACGACTGTAACATGTAAACTGAATATAGTATATGTAATAACCATGTCATCACAACAATGGCACGCAGCACATAAGTAATACTTCAAATGAATGCAAATTGCCTGACAAAGCGTAACCTCGCCTTTTCCCTGGAGGTACCATATCTACCTGGTGGATGAAAACAACCCAGGGTTTGAAGAGCCCAGAGCCTGTTTTTACACCGCTCAGATCATCCAGGGATTGGAGCACCTCCACCAGAAAAGAATCATCTACAGAGATCTCAAACCAGAAAATGTGCTGCTAGACAATGATGGTAATAATAACACCAGACAAAATGCTGTTACTCGTGTGTCATTATTGAGTTGTTAAAATGTCTCTATGTTGTCGACAGGAAATGTGCGTATTTCTGACCTGGGTCTCGCTGTGGAGCTAAAAGAAGGCAAAACAATGACCAAAGGATACGCTGGGACTCCAGGTAGCTCTCATCTGTATCTACAAAATGTTCAGAGGTGTCACATATGCTTGATAATGATTTTCTCTTGGTTCTCTTGCAGGGTACATGCCTCCAGAGATGCTGAAAGGAGAGAAGTACGACACTTGTGTTGATTATTTCACGCTGGGAGTTACACTGTTTGAGTTCATTGCTGCAAAGAACCCATTCAGAAACAGGGGGGAAAAGGTCAGCCGCCTTTTAGGAAAACTCAGAGAAATAAATGAGAAGGAGAGTTTAGACCAGTTCAAGAATGTTTGCCTTCTGTTTAGGTTGAACGTGAGGAGATGAAAGAGCGCATGCTGACACGGGTGGTGACCTATCCGGACAATTTCAGCGAGCATGCAAAGTCGCTCTGTGACGGGCTGCTGGCTAGAGAGGTCGATAAGAGGCTGGGCTTTAAGAATGGATGCTGCGATGAGATCAGAGCTCACCCATTTTTCAATGACATCAACTGGAGAAAACTGAATGCAGGTACCTTATTCTTCTTTTTTCTATGCTCTTTTATCTTGTTCAGGACATAACTTTGAGAACTTTGGTGCGCATAAAATCCAAAATGAACAAGCTCATTTTAATTTTGATTTCTCACCTTCCTCTCCAGGTATCCTGCCTCCTCCTTTTGTCCCTGACCCTAAAGTGGTTTACGCTAAAAGTCTGGATGACGTTGGGGCTTTCTCCTCAGTGAAGGGGGTGACCTTGGAGGATCCCGACAAGACCTTTTTTGACGAGTTCTCCTCAGGCAACATCCCCATCCCGTGGCAAGAGGAGATGATCGACATGGGCATTTATGGGGAACTCAACATTTGGGGTCCTGAAGGCAGCATCCCTAATGACCTCCGCAGAGAGTCCATACTAGAGCAGCCAAAGTCATCGACCTGCTGCGTGTCGTAGAGTCCTCGAAACACCTCGAAAATACATCAGTCACACAGTGTACGGACTTGTAGTTCTTTAGAAGGTGCGGCATGAAGACTTAAATACTCAGGACAGACGTGAGTCTCTTCTGAACTTTCTGATCGCAGAGCCAGTTTGAGACTCAGGATGGATATAAGTATAGATTACGGAGTTAAGAAACAATAGATGTATTGATATTGTATCTTCTGTCTCCCCCTCTCTTATTCACTTTCTTCATCTCTTCCTTCTCCGTCTGTCTCTCTCCTCTTTGTGTGTGCATGGATTCAATCGTTGTAATGCTTTTAGGTTTTTGAATGCATTTTAAAAATCCCATTTTTAAGCAGAGCTTTAGTTATGTGGTATCTTCGGTGCTAAGTGACAGTCACATGTTGAACATGTAAAATGTTGATTTCCCTCTATTGCATATGTGCTCCCATAGAGAGTATGCCATTTAATGGAAAGTGTTTTTGTTTCTCCTTGAGTTTAATGTCCCCTAGTTTTGACTATATACTGCTAAATTAACTGCTGGTGTTGAAATACCAAAAGCTAAGACATCAGAAACACAAAGTTTCATGCTTTTGGGAAACATTTTCTCGTGTTTGTTTCATGGTTCATAATTGACCCTTGGCATGAGTAACCAACCTGTGCTAAAGGTTTATGTAGTCTAGTGGTTATGAAACACAAATGAATATATAGACTGTTTACAGCAAAGCAATTTATTTTCTAAAGAAAAATTGTTTGCAAACGCTGATTAAAATCAGAAATATGAAATGTATGAAAAAGTACTGGCAAATAAAATAGCTTATTGAAATGGAAAATTTGAGTCAGTAGCTTCATTTCTGCTCTCTGATTCTGTTAAACTGTCCAGGAATGTCACATAAGACAAGCACACACCACACTTATCACTACGTTGAGTTAAATAGCAAGAGAAAGTTGGATTTTCCTTTCTCCACAGAATTTAAACACAAAACTCCCCTTACTCCTCCATCATTCCTTCGCTGTGGCCTTGTAAATCTTGACCTCTTGCTGCGGGAGCTCAGCGAGCAGCGTGGTGTTGAAGCTGTTCTTAAAGCTCTCCGTGAACCTCAAGTCAGACTGGAACCGGATCTTGTTGGCCCAAAGGAGCGTCGTTCGACTTCCTGGTCGGCAAAAGTGGCGCATCGTTTCCAGGAGTTCTTCGAGGCAGTCGTGGTGATAGGCCACGTCGGCCGCCAGCACGTAGTCGTAGTGGTAGGACGGGTAGGGGAAGTCTCGCTCCAGGTCCTGACCCCAGGTAAGGGCAGCCACCTGGGGGGTGTAGCGGGACCGGCCCTTGGTGTTCCGCAGAAGGTTAAAGGTCAAATTTGACAAGATGTCTGGCAGGTCAGTAGCTGTCACCCAAGCACCTGGAAAAGAGTTCAGAACAACTTTTATTCGTGTTTGCCCTTTTTTTGCCCATTTTTTAAGCCACACTGATGGAACAGTTAATGCGAACAGCAACAACATGGCTTTAAGGATGCTGGTCCGGTGGTCGTTTAGTCCATCACTTCAGTCCAGACTTGAACACTAATAACATTCCCATCAACTGTAGTTTGTGTTTAGCACAAATTAGCAAATTTTGGCCCTCAAATAAGCTAAACCAAGATGGTGAATATACAAACATTTTCCGCTAGGCAAGGCAAATAAACTGGGCTTGTCTTGTCTTGCCGATGTTAATGTGTAAGCCTCACAGAGATGTTATGTTGCTATAGACTCTTGCTCTTGTGATGATCATCATGTGCGGTGTGATGACAGAACTAGCACTGAATTCATTTCTGTGAGCTCATGATTGTTCCGTCTGTTGCAGGTGTTGTTGTTCTGACATCCCATTAACAGCCCAGACGCTCGCTGAAAGCAACTTCGCTTTGCTCCGACAGGCTTTATATCTAACAGGCTATTGGACAGATGGGCCTTTAGTCCAATGGGACATTTTTTGGACTATTGTGTGTCGGATTATTGGGCCATTGGAACAATAGGAATTCCTCCTGACTCGCATGCTGAGACTTCTACTGATGCAGTTAGGAAATAGTTACAGTTAAACAGGCAATATTGAACATTTATCTCAAAGTCTGATGGTTTATTTTACCACGACAGACTTCCATTATTGACCAGAAAGAATAAAAATGTTCTGTAATTATGATGAACATGGGCACTGTAGTTTATTTTGGTCTGCATATGATATAAAATGAACAAAATGTGGACTTCACAGGCCTAAAGCATAATAATAATAAAAATAATAAAAAAAAGATAAATTTTTTTTATAATTATAAAAAGAGAAGAAACAGGGCTGTCTGGCTGCAGTGATTCCTTTTTTTGTGAGTAGATGTTTTATTTCACGGTGCATAAATGACACACATATTTTACTCTGATCAATTAACATAATTGCACTTTTTTGTGCCAAAATATCTCCACAACTACTGGCCTGTTAGCAATGCAAAAATTCTGATGTGGGTGGACAGTCATGGCCCTCAGACAATGACTCTTAATGTTTTAGTGACCTCTAATATTGCCTCGAGGTCCACCAGCGGGCTGAAATGAACATTTTGCACAAAAGATGAGCAGATACCCGTAAAATATTCAGTGAATATTTATGCACTGGAGGCCATGAACCCTTCATGGCTTTTCCTCCTTCACCCACAAGTACCACGGCTGTTTTAAATATGTTTCAAGTTAAAAATGAGAAATTGTAACTTTTATAAAAATATCATTACTAAAGCTAATCTAATTATTCATTTAATAAACAACAGACTGTTTGCATGTAATGGCATTAAAATGGGCAAGACGCCTGTTATGATGTTATATGTTCCAACAAAGGATGTCAGTGTTAAGATTTAGTCATGAATTCTTGTAGATACAGTTAGACACAAATACACACTGTGCTAAGTGTAAATGGATTTCATTATGACAGACTTACCAAGCAGACTGGACACTATTGAGAGCAAACCAGTCCCAGCTCCAATCTCTAACACTGCTTTGTCCATCAGGTTCATCTGCTGCTGGTTATTCTCCAAGAACTGGCACAAAGCTATTGCCTACAAAAGAAATTCTCATGATCACATTCCCAACAACCGGGTGAGAGAACATACAGATGAATACACTCGAGGCAGGGCTTACCCCGGGCCAGATCAGAGCACCGTAACTATCCATGGACTCGCGAATGCTGATGTCATGACCGGCAAAGGAAAACGACTCCTTTCCCAGTGCGTAGTAAACACTTGGCTCCCAGATGTTCCTCCTGTCCAAAGCCTCTCCGGCCATCAGCTTCTGGTCTGTTAAGGCTGCAGAGTGTTACATGATGAGTCAGGTTACTGTTTCTCTCAACAGTGCAGAAACAAGTGAGTGATGTCTGTTTAATCCCAAGTTACCTTCATCTGTGGTCTTCTGCTCCATCTGTAATGTCCCATCCTGGTTTCTGACATTCACCTCCTGCTCCTGTCGGACGGGTTGGCATGCTGTGGACGGTTTCTCCATGACCGCTTAACACTGGTGAAGGCAAAAATCTTTTATGACACGAGTGCCATATAGTGTAGCTTTTGGTGATTATTAACACCTTAAAGGGGTAGCAAATAGTTCTGCGACTTCCAATTGAGGCATGACGTGTCTATGCACAAGTATTGCTATGTGTACTCAATTATTTGGATGATGACAAATTTGTATTGTATTCAATTAGTTGTGTGTTGGTGACTTATTTTAAGCTCAGTAAAAGTTGGAAAGGGTTCAAACTGGACCAGATTTAGTCCACTAGTCCCTTTATCTGCCACCGGACTCTGGTCTGGAACCCAGAAACACAGCTGGTTAAACCCCCAAACGGGTACAGAGAACACGCCGGGTCTCTCTTTACCTTCAGATGCTCATTTACTTGCAAATATGGTGGACAGTTTGATATAATTAAAAAACAATTACAGTGATTTGAAGCATGTAAAAGTTGATCTCATTCACAGAAAAAGTGAAAAAAACAGCCTTTGAATGTGTTTCTCTTCATTAAGTGTGAAACATACCTGCATGAAGAAGCTGTCTCTTCTTCCTTTTCACTCGTTGTGTCTTCCTCCTCTGTGTTCGTGTTTATAGAAGCAGCATCGTCTGCGACACACCCCTGAATGAGCAGAGGCGAGTTGGGGGTGTTGGGGGTCTGTGAGGTCCAGGTTTGAGAGACAGAAGCAGAGAAACAGATTTATAACGTCTGACAGAGAGAATCCAGACCCCTCCCAGCGCATTAACATCACCTCTAGCTGTCAGTGTGTATTTTCTGTATTTAACTGTGAACTTCTGCTGCTTTAAATTCAGGTTTAGATGTTTTTTTCCCCCTATTATTTTCACCTGTCATCCTCAATGTACAGACATCTGACTACGAATTTCAGGTAGGGCTGCAGGGACATGTTAACATTTTACAACAACGTATATTCACACTGTGCCAATATGTTTGCATATTTATGTTTATCCTGGGAGGGCTGTGAGCAGATCTTTTGTGGATGTGTGCCACCTGGCGAGCTTCAAGGAGAATAATGTTAATTTCCAATGCAGTCAGCAGGAGAGGGAGGAAAGTGTTTACCCAGGCATGACCTGGAACTGACACCTCCACCTTTAATACCTTTATCAAGCATCTATCCTTCCCCTCTTCATCCCTCTGGCATGTGCCATCTCTTATCCTACCTGCCTTTCTTTCTCCCTCCTCCCTCCTGGGTCCTACTTGCTGTGTTGTCAATACACACACCATACCTAAGTTTCTTTGTCAATAAACTATTGAAGACAACAACAACAACTACAAAAGAGCCCATATGTGACTTGTGGTGGTTCGAAATCCATTGTTTAGGCGGGCTGAACTTTTCCCTCCTTCTGTTGACTGTTGCAAACCTTGGTAGAGTTGTAGTCTATAATCCAGGAGAGAGTTGATATTTGAACTCAGAAGCCAAACAAATACACTCCTCCCTTCAGTGCTCCTTCAAATTTAAGTGAGTATTGCACAGCATTAGTGTTAGTCCTGTGCAAGAGCACGAGTTGTGACAAACTGTCGGTATTTGATGACCTTGGAATGAGAACGGGCTGGTGGCTCAGATTGAGCCACTCTGTTTGTTTCTTATTGACAGAAACAGGCCTGGACTGTTTTTCAGACAGCCAGCAGACTGTGAGGAGGTATTCGCTGAATTTGACAAAAAGTGTGTTGGATAACAACCAGGCATTTACTATAGCTAAATATATTTAATCTTGTTTAATATAATAGATAAAGAATTACTTGTGAGCAAAAGATGTGTCTGTCTGTTATTTGTCTGTGCAGTGCTGCCATGTACACTGACATGTAGAAAAGCATGCAGATTAGCGCTGCTATGTATGTGCACTATAAAAGCCTTTAAACATTATTTACAGTCTGTTTTTGTACCACTGGGCTCTAAAGTTTACAGCTGAGGATGGAAGCGTTGGTATTCGCTGTAGTGTATGTAAGCTGCAGGGCTCAGTCGGGAGGATTCATACACATTCAACACATACTCACACACACATGCACACACACACACACAAACAAGCTAGTGGACAACTGGTTGTGCTGCATGAAGCTAGAAAATGACTTGAACTGACAGATGGCAAACAGCAACACTGAGTCACTCTCATCTAAACAGCAACACTAATAAGCAGTCAAGGTATTAGGGGATTGCCAGAGCGTCAGGATCTCCGCACCATGAATCCACCACTCTCTATTTCATTTATCAGTCACTGCTGGTGAATGTTAAACTGCACAGACTTTCTTGTTTTGCAAAAATGACTCCAGTTTTGCTTATTTCTTTTTAATCTATTTGAATGGATACCCGGGTCTTGTGATGACTAACCAGATCTGATTATGTAGCCAGTCTAAAAATATGAATTTGTAATGCACAGTGTGCAGCAAAGCTATGGGAGATATTGTTTTAGTAATAGATTGGAGGTGTCCATTCAGCTGTGATCTCTTAAATCCAGCAGAAGTCTCTTTTCCTGGTAGAGGAACAATGGTGAATCTGTGGGGCTCACAGGCTGTTTTTCAAAAAATAGCTTGTACAGGATCATATAATTTGAATATTCATATCAGTGAATGAACATGTGTGTAGTGGTGAAGGATGTGTGTGCATGTGGAGCAGCCGGCAATTAAAATAGAAGGATAAAGAGCTGCCGGTCATCACCTTAGAGTTGGTAATCCTCACCTCCATGTCCAAAGGTCAGGAAAAGATTGTGTAGGCCAGTGGAAAATGAGTCACAGTCACACACAGCAACATGTGAGTCCTGGTCAGGCTTTACAGAAGCCGCATGTGCAGCTTGAGTGTGTGAATATATCAGTTAATGGGTGCTAAGCTCCTGTAATTTTAAAGGGGAGGTGATGATTGGACCAATGAGTCTGGATGCCACATTGACTGAAGGCCGTAATCAAACGCATTTGTACAGCCAGCAATGTTGCAGACAGCGAACATGAAATCTGAAATCTGGGCGTGAACACTTTTCATCAACAAGAGACGTTTTTGGCACCAGGGCAGGTCTCGGACAAATGACCGTTCTCTGATCTGGTGAAATAATCCACAATTCCTGGACGCCATTGGGTTGAGTGAGGTGGTCCTGCTGTATATGGGTCCTGGATAGATGGGGGATTTAGATAGATACAGATGGACTGATGGTTGTGTCACTGTTTCCTGGTAAACACTAAACCTTACTGCAGAGAGGGAATATACTGCACACCCACTGGTCAGTTTGTTAGGCAACACAGTGCAAATTCACATATCTGACTTCTACCAGTAAACTGAATTTTAAATATATTCAGATACAGCTTTTGGGACTAGATAAAAGATTATTTCTTCAGCATATTTAACTATATTATGAATATACTTGGAGTTTGCATGTTCTCCCTGTGTCTGCGTGGGTTCTCTCCGGGTACTCCGGCTTCCTCCCACCATCCAAAGACATGCATTTGGTGAATTGGCAACTCTAAATTGTCCGTAGTGTGTGAATGTGAGAGTGAAAGTTGTTTGTCTTGTATGTGGCCCTGCAACTGACTGGCGACCAGTCCAGGGTGTAACCCCCCCCCTTCGCCCTAAGAGAGCTGGGATTGGCTCCAGCAGCCCCGTGACCCTGAGTGCAGGATACAGCGGGTTAGAAAATGGATGGATGGATGAATATACTTGATGGATTTTAGATATCTATTAGTGCTTTCTCTAAAATGTTAAAATGTTAACGTGCATGTTAACGAGTATCATACATGGAAGATCATGAGTTGACATGGATTACAAAGTGAAAGTGCAAAAACATTTTATTTTTCACAAGGATAATAACAAACAACAACAACAAACTCAATTATTAAACATGTTTTCTTTATTTACAGGACATTATCTTGTTATCAAAAACAAATAAAACTGTGTGAGAATATAATGTACAACATGCCAGCAGTCTCTGTATTGCATATAACGTGTTCTTTATTTACAAAGACCCTGAAAATTCAAATCTTGAGTATTACTACATAACATGACAAGATAAACAATAAAGTTGAAAAAATCTTTGTATTTTTATCAGGATTTTAATGT
>JAVQJZ010108052.1:0-11339 GCA_036025355.1 Leiopotherapon unicolor | reverse complement strand
GGTTCCTGTTATTTTTGCCTTATTTTTCTCTGCAGATCTCCAGTAGGTCAACAATGGTTCCTTTCACATTAATATCCATCCATCCTTTCATTGATTCAAATGTTTTTCATATGAGGTTTTGGCAGTTAACAATATACAACATGAAGCTACAGTAAACACTTGATGAGACCTCGTTTGATTGTGGATTTGTGTGCAGTACTCAAACTCAAGAGGTGCTTTGGGATGCAGTAAGCGTGCTGAGTCTGGAGCTCTGAGTAGAGAATTTAAATTAAAATGCATATGGAGACAGCAGGTAATCTCCAGCAGCTGAGAATTCTCAGAGTCTGCTCTGCCTTCATTTAGGGAGAGAGTTTCGTTCAGGGAGTATGCCATTACTGCTGTTTATGATGTGCTGGGGGGCCAGGGGCCGCGCTGTTTAGAGCTTATGGTTTTCGTGTGGGAAGATTTTTGGGAGAAGGAGATTACACTGATCTAATTAATTACCATCGTAAAATCAGCAAACATCATTAAAGTGTAATTCCATTAGAGCTCCTCATTCCACCAGTATTCATTAGCAGACAAGAGTGGGAAACGGGAGGCGCAGAGGGAGAGGACGTGCACACACACTCACACACACACACATGCTCTCTCTAAAACGAGGCTGGGAGTGTGCAGAATTCAGATCAGTACTCTGTTATCACAGTCAGAGATGGAGACAGAAAGAGTAAATTTCACAGGTGTTGTAGAGTTTTCATAAAGGAGACAGATCAGTGTTATATAAGGAGTCTGCTGGAACACTGTGGATGCTCGCCCAGCATGCTACAGATAAAAGGAATGGAAATACGGGCAAAAGGCTGCAGTCTTACTGTATTTTACCATAGACATTATGTCTCAGCCTCTTGTATTAGATCTATGAGGTCAAGGGTGAAATAATGCCGTGGGCCATGATGATTTTTAAATCGAGCTCAGGTATTCTTGTTAGACCGATGGGCACATAGAGGAGTTGCTGTTTTGATAGATTTTCACTGTCATGGAAGTTGTCTGTATCAGACATGATGAAAGTCACCAGCAGAGCTGTCAACAGTTATGACCCAGGTTAACCAACACTGTTCCCACTGTTGAACACAGTGTAGAAATGAGGGGGAGGAGAGGTACATACAGGAACATAATACAGGTAAATGTTGTTTGTTCAAAACCTCTGTGATCATGTGACTTTCCCTCACTCTCTGTCTCCACATTAGCAATATTTCTGTGTAATCTGTATTGTGTGCTCTGAGTGCAAAATCATTGCTAAAACTACAAAGATAATTGTAAAATCTTAAATTCACATAAGAGCAGTGCTGGTGCCTCCTCGACAGTACAGTGGAGTTATTGCAGTCTGTTTGACTGGCACCATAATGAGTGGTTAGACAGTTCTTCATCTGTCCAACAGGAATCAACAGCAGTATGCTCTGATAGATGCTTGTTTTATGTAACATGTACCATGACACCAGAGTCTTTTTCAGTTGCACATTTATTTTTTGTCACATGAATCAAACTCCAAAATGAAGACTTTTTGTTTGGCCATGACCCCATGTTCTGATCTCACATTTCAGAGCAGCAAATCAGTTTGACCAAAAAAAAAAAAAACAAAAAAGAAGTTGCCATGATGTCAACATGCTCTCTGATTAGCAACTTGACATGCTTTGTGCTCTTTATAAAAGGAGCTTTTAAAGATCTCAGCTGTATGAAGCACAAGAGCACAGAGCACAGTGTTCCTGCTCCTAACCTGAAGCTTCACACCACGAGGAGGAGATCATGAAGGAGATTGTTATTTGTGGTCGCTCTCAACCCCCTCACTGAATAAAAAGTCTTATCAGCTGACCTATGAGCTGATCTAGTTTGCCACTGATGAGCTTGGAGTAGCAGAATACTTTGGTTAAGGTCACACTGGATGCTGCCTGTCTGTCCTCTTGAGGGACTCCGAAAAGGTTGCGAGGAGACAAGGCCTCCACCCCAGGTATATTGCTTTTGTGTAGTTGACTTCTATCTCATCAGACTTTTATCACTTAATCCATCTACTTGACCTTTGGCTGAGTCTCCAAAACTATTTCTTTTAACAGATTTTGCATTGAGCCCTGTCGGATCCCCGAGGACAGCGCGAGCCGTTTCTGAATGATTAGTGCCCCGCTTTGTTCTGCCTGAATGGGGCTTGTAAGAAAAGCTTTTTCAGCTGGAGATCGGTGGAGAGGAAAGACAGTGACAATGCCACAGGAATAAATAACATTCTCACACCCCATAGTCATATCTCACCGACTACTGACAATAAAAAAAAGACAGTCTTTCAGGGTATGATTTATTACTGGAAGAGTGGAATGCAGATTGCCTGCAAGGTACTCCTATTTGCTTCAGTACGGTGAATTGCAAAGAAAGTGCCAGCAAGCTGGATTCTTTGCACCTTTTGTCTTTCTTTACACATCAGTAAGACTAATGATCACAAGCTGCACTAGATGCCACAGATCTGTATGTCTCACAGAAAGCTAAATCATCATAGAAATGAATATAAAAAAGGAGCTACCACATCTGAATACAAATGCCACCATGGGCTGACAATGCCCTCCTTAATTCCACCCTTTGCTGTGGTCCATTATGTATCCAGTCTGTAGTGGTGGAGCAGAGTGGCCACTCCTCACGTCCATCTGGTCAAGTGTTGATTGTCTGAGGATTGAGACTGCCCAAGTGGCAGCGGACACCCTGCAGTTAACACCAATAGTGCAGGGGAGGAGGAGGTGGAGGGATTTCAGATACTGCTACCGTGTCTGAGAAGTGGAGGAGGGAAAAGGATCCAAATGTGACAATTTCAATGCTTTACAAGTGTTTGTTCGATATTCATGCCAGTGCAACACTTCAGCTGAGAGAGGGGGAGACTGGAACGAAGAAGCCTGGCTAAAATGAATCCTCACGGAGGAACGAGAAAGAAGAGGTCAGCTCAGGGCCTTGCTTTGCACAGATGTCTGGCTCCAGGATTATATTAGTGAGATATGCTGGCCGACCTCCTCATTAAGGACACCTATGTAATCTGCTGTGGGATCATGGACCAGGCAGGTAGACCAAATGCAGGACACAACTCGAGACAAAGGTTTTAAGATGTTTATTAAAGAGTATTTTTACAGCATAGTTTTGGTCAGACTTTTCTTGGCTTGGGACAGGCTGGATCAGAGAAGCTAACCTGACATGACGAAAATGTGACACATGGAAGCACATTTTACAATCTGCCAACGAGACTGGGGAAATGCAGACAACATATACACTTGAGGTGATGGGGAACAGGAGGACACAATCAGGCCGGGGCAGATCATCACACCGGAGGGAAAACACACAATGACGGGAAGTTAAGAGACCAGAAATGAGACGGAAGATTATATGCTGAAGTGCTTCATAAAGCTGAATGGAACGTCAGAGTTGGTTGATAATTCTTCGAGTGATTACTACTGCGAACCTGTAAACTACTCCTTGTCATCCAACCCATTGTTATAATGAAATCATTAACAAGTGTAACTTCATGTCAAGCCGTTTAGTGAAACAAAGAGATTTGCACATAACTGCTTCCACAGTTCTGGACCACAACTAAGTGTTGTGCTTGAGTGAAGGTTCTGAGTATGAGAGAACTGGTGAGTGAAACATGTTTAATTAAATCACGTTTCACAAAGGAACGAGTCTGTTTGCAGGCTCACTGTCTTTGGCTCAGAAAATCCCCTCAAATATCAGGCCTCCTCCCGTCTCACACTCTGAACATCTCTGCTAGCCAAGCTAGTCAAAGTGTTTTCTCATTAGTCAGCCAGCTGAGGTGTGCAATATCTTTAGCAGGAAGTGTGTGTGGACAGTGAACAGACTGGTGTGTCCGAGAGCACTGGGCTGCCGCCACTACAACTGATGGTCCATTTGGCACAGGCTTGGAGAGTCGATAAGGCGTGCTGACTTCACTCCTTCATATTCTGATGAAAATGGCACAGGGTTAATTTATACGCTCAGATTTTGCTGGCAGAGAGGTTGCATGCAGGGGTGTTAATTCGGTTTTTAGAGATATTATAAGGCTAAATTGACAGCGAAGAAAGTGAAGCGTCCCATTACTTTTGACACTCTGATGAGAAAAAAAAAAGTCTGTCGTCTAGCTGTCTGAAAAACCAAAAATGAATCATGCGCAGCCTCTTGTTCCTTTCTTCACATTTTGTTTGTGTGCTTCTTTACTTCTATATTTTTCAACTTAGTTCTGCTCTCACTTACTCTTTAGTTTTGTGTTGGAATGTACAGTAGTGTCTTAAGGAAATGTTGATTTATTCCTACCCAATCTGCAGACCATGGTCTCATCAAAGGCACTTCCCCTATGGCGTCAAATGATAGATCAAAGTGAAATTCCTTTATTCAGTTATGTCTCCTGTAGCGAGACTCTCACTAAAGCTTTCCACCATCTGCAAGGTTTCAAAAGTCTGTGATGTTTGATTAGATAAAGGCATTGAACAAAAGTGGGCCTTCCTAACGTGAGATCTCTGGTTTGAAATCAGGTGTTTGCCCGAGAAGTATTAAAGTATTAAAGTAGGCATGTTTCCATCACCAGAAAGGATTGTAATTACAGGCCAAGCTCATTTGTTATCTAAATGCTCTGCTAATATCCAATCCAATGACTCTGAATATCATTTGATTCATTCTAGTTGTTTTATAGTTGATTGTGTTTTCATATCTCTTTAAGTTCAGTTTCCAGTAATTTTTCTTGGTTACATATCTGTTTGGGCTGAACTTGGCCTTCTCCTACAGATCAGCATCGCCCAAACACATGCCGAGACGGAGAGGAAAGATAAATCCCTGTCCTGAATGTTCCCCACTGGCCTCATCACACAGTGCTCCCCTGCTCTGCCTCACAGTCCTGGGCCTATCTAGGTTAAATGGATTACAGCCATCATTAAAGTTATTTCCGCCTGCATGTTTGTTGTTTTCACAGCCATAATGCTGTAGGTAAACCTTGTGTCTCGGGTCAGCACTGACTTTTCAGCCAGGAAATTCATTCCCCTTTAACATTCAGTATTTCCTTCTATATTTTACATTGTGCATTGTATACATCTACTCACTGACAGTCATGATTATTGTTTTTTTTTTATTTCTTTCTCACAATTGTTGGTGTTACTGTCACCTACTGTGGATCAGTGGAACAGTGTGAAGTTAATGGCAGGATGTGAATTGCACGTTGTTGTGCACATGATGCTAATATGAATGTAGACATAAAGGCTGTATGAACTTTATTTATTTGACAGCACACTTTATTTACACCCTGCCTTCTTATATTGGAAAAGAACATAATCCAGCATGCTTTGTGTTTTCTACAAAAAATATTCACTACTGCAAACATAGATAACATGTTTCTTCTCTTCAGTGCTAGAAAATCTGGTTTAAACCTGCAAAAGATGCAATATGGCTTACTCATCGGACAGAGAAACGCTGTAATTTACTACATGTGGAGAACAAATTTGTAGAAAATCCATCCTGACAGAGCCATATGTTAATAGAAACTGCTGTAATTAGGCATCTGGGGGGGCAGGGTGGGATTGTAGGTATACTGAAAGCAAGGTTCTCTGCCTTCATATTTGGTTTGATTGACACAGTGGAAACAGTGGGGAGTTTCTGCCGGGCTTGGCGAGTGGAAGTGGCAGATGGGCGGAGGGTGTATAAACAGGTATGTTACCGTCCGGTTCACTGTGGCTTCATTATAAAACAGTCCAGACGTGACTAAGCAGCCCCATCATATTGTTTTTTTCTTTCCCTGTGTTCCTCGGGCTGCCAAAAGGGAACATAATCGGCCAAGCTTAGACCATGATGAGGATTTTTCATACACAATTAATTCCATGCCCAGATTTTGAGATGATGGAAACCTGGACACAACATGTAAAAGGCCCCTAGACCCTCCTAAGTAGGAGCAGGACACCCAGATACTTTGTAGTCTTTGTGTACCACTCTGTGGCTGTTTTGTCTCTGATGTACTTATATTCTAGTCTAGTCATTATATCTCTTTGTAATTTTGCATCTCCTTGTGGTTGTTTCAATAGTAATATGTCTCACTGTGGTGATTTTGTCACATTTTTAGTAACAGTGTGTCTCTGTGGTTGTCTCTGTAATAATTTAACATCTGTTTTGTTACATCCCTCCTTTTATCTGAGCATTATGACTTTCCAACCAGAAATATTAAGTTACTTCTAACAGAGGCTCTGGCTCAGGAGCCCCCCTGACTCTTTGGACCCCCAGCCTGTGCCCACTAATTCATCTATGATTAATCCCTTTTCTCTGCCAGCTCCAGTTGGTCTGTTTGTGCTGATTAGTTCAAAGTTGGAGAGGGAGAAGTATATGGTGAGTGTCGCTATACTTACACTAAGCAGTCACCTGTTAGTTCTCCCCTCATTCATTTGAGTCTTTGAGTGCACCATGCAAAAAGAACTCTCAGACCATTGCACACATATTATGAACTCTGCCAGACAAGATGGAGGAGAGTGTTTGTCCTTGACAGTGCCCTCCCTCACCTTCAGTGAAATTGCCCTGCCTCCTCTCCTGAGAGTTTATGCAGGGGGTCACTTGCCTTTGCATCTCTGAAATGACACATAAGTTGTGCTGGGAAAGAAATAGATTCAGCTCATTTACACAGAAAGGCGGAGATGGGCTCCGCTTTCAATCATAGCGACTGGCAGGATCATGCATCTCAGCGACATTTCAGAAATCTGAAAAAAAAAAAAAAAAAACTTACACCCCTCCTGGAGCAGCAGGGTCATGTCTGTCAGCTCCATCTTCTCATGTCCAACCTTGGGGGAGGTCTCCACGTGCTGTCCCAGAGGGTAGACGCAGACTGACAGACACAGAGGAGACAGACAGAGAGGCAGACCCGGAGAGGAACCTGTCGCTATGCTAATGCAGTGGCGGCAATCAGGCGCCACAGAGACAGTATCCTCCCCGCCTGGCTCAGCGCACTCAGGGGACGGCCAGCAGATTTTTCTCACTTCCACAGGCAGCCTTCATTTTCCACACTACTGGAAACTGGACACTGTCATCTGTTATTGAGTTTCTGGGCTGCAGAGCCGATCTCTGTATGGGAAATTGAATGCAGCACTTTCTGTTCTGATCAGGATTACTGTGGTCTGTGATGGGCCAGTGAGTCACACCTGAAGACGGGCTGTTAGCAAACAAGACCCCACATTGTTATAATCTACAGTAGCTTAAAAAAGAGGTTGATAGTCCTTAGAAAAACTAATCCCAATCATATATGTCTTTTTGACAGTGATCAGCTGAAAAAAGTGAAAACATATCTCTACAGAGTATACACATTCATCTGAATTAGTATTTAGTATAGTCACCTCCGGTAGGAGTTATAGAATTAGGCCTATGTGCGTAGGACTCTTCTTTGCAGAGTGAACAGTGAGTGAATAGCCTTCGAGGATATTAATATTGTCCTGTCATAATGAGTCATGACTGTGTAGCTTTAGCTTTACTCTGGGCTCATTGTTTGGCTTGAAAACTGGTCACCACCATCTTTCACAGTGGGATGATATGATGTGCAGTGTAACATGCCATTTAGTCTGATGGCCAGATACTGTAGCTTATTGTTGGTCTCTAAATCTCAGCTGAAAGAAGCTTGGAATTCCTCCAGAACTGTCATGGGTCTCCTGGTGGCTGACCTTACCAGTCTCCTCCTTGACATAAACAACAGTTTAATTTATATACTAAATATGAAGTATTCTATTACAAAATGGGTTAAATAAAAGGCTACTAGTGAATTAATAGGACAAAGGAGCAGGAACATTACTTGGCATGTGAAGGGAGAGAGGCTTTTCACTCATGGCCACTGTCAGCCACACCCTGCTGCATGAACTGGATTAAGGAGAACACTAGAAACATACAAGTGCTGCAGTATTACTCAAAATCCAAACAGCAGCAGGAATCTGCAGTCAGGAAGAAGATTATTAATGAACAAACATTAGAACAACATCAATTAAAACTGCCAATCATGGGGAAATGTGGCCATTATATTAAGTATTAAAAACATGAGACTCCTGCAGTATGTACAGAAACCAGAGGACCCTGTGACAGCTCGGCTTCCAGAGCAATCTGAAAAAAAGTACAAGAAATGATTTCACAAACAGAAACCAGTGTTAAACTGGATGTAGAACAAAGCACCACGCAGCCCGTAGTTTTTACTCCCTTCAATGGGCTTGGTGTGTTCAGGTTCAGTTACAGGCTAACACAGCTGTCAGTGTATTGTATGTTAGATTTGTTAGTCAATTAAAAGGCAAACGTTGACACACAAAGGAAGAGCCATCTTCAGATAGCCTGACAGCAACTCATCACCAACTGAACTAAGCTTAAACTGATACAACCATCTATCATGATCTCTCTCACTGCAGTGAACTGAAAGCCCTTCAGTACACACAGGTGAATTATCTTTAATCGGTTATGTAACTTCTACAAACCAGTCGGCTGTACTAGTAATGATTTGTGTGTATCCTATCTCGTGTGTGTGTGTGTATGTGTGTGTATACTCAATGCAGACAATGATTTAGTATCGCATCACTTTTTAAGATGGGCTTTTATTTTGACAGGAACAAGCCTCACTAACGATCAGTGAAGATAAAAAGCTCATGTGTAAAAGTAGACAAACTTTAATTGTAACACATGACGTGAGGAGAAACAATAGAACTTCAGCAGCTTCTCCATCATAATATATTTTCTTTCCAGACATCAATTAAAACCACTATAAAGATTGTTACTACTCAGCTTGGCCATGATGGAGCATGATAAAAAGAAACCTTGACGGACAGACGGGATCCAGTGGATGAATCAACATAAAGAGCAAAGCATCCATCATCCACCTAATTACCTCTCAGGCCAAATTAGAGGGTGTCAACAAAAAGGTCAAGGTTGCTTTGGTGCCGGCGTTCATCCTCACTCAAAGTCAGTGGGGCATTCACCTGTTTTTGATGCGTTGTGTCCTCATGCTTTTCCTGTGGTGGAGGGACTTTTCGCACATTCAGTGCTGTCAGTGGCAAGACGCCTGGAATGCCTTTAAATCATAGCCTAAATAACCCCACCTGTGACAGCCTTCACAACCTGCCAGGGAATAAATATGCCATGCTACCCAGGGCCTATTTAATAATACCCAAGGGATTGCATCTTGGCAAGCAATGATTGTGTTCTGCATAAATAGTAAATGTCACACTGTGTACAGGTGTGCTAAATCAACAGTAAACCTTTGCCAGGACTGTAACACACTAACCTATCAAGATTAAAAGTTTTAGCTCCCATGTACTATAAAGGTAGTTTTGAATTATGCCATGGAGAATTACACATAATGCCTTCAGGCCGAAGTAACAAATTAAATGTGCCCTTGTTGCTGTAACAAAGGTGTGGGTTTTATACTAAAAGTAGCATCTGTTACAAGTAAAAAGAAAAGTCTGATGTAAAGAGATGATGAACCGTGTGAGAATGGAAACAGAAACAGGGAAAGATGATAGCTGCAGCAGAGAGGAAGCAGCTGGCTGTCCATGTGAGGAGATACTGTACATGTTGAATGTGTGTGCCGGGGGACAATCATAGTGGTTTGGGATCTACATTAATTAATCACTGATTAAATGCACCACCCAGCAAGCACAGATCCAAATCAAACACCCCTGATGTTGCGTGACCAACAGGTGCATTGTGGGTCGAGTAAAGATGCTCATGGATCCACCAGCAGTGACTTCTTGTCTGTGTTTCACAGCTGTGATCGAGCCAAAAGCACCAGACTTCTAGAGACAGAGCAGATATTATTCAAACACAGGCTCATAAACACAACATTCCCCCTTCTCTGACTCAAAGTATGTAAAATAATAATACAATTTAATTTTCACACTATTTTGTTTTTATTTTATTATTTTATTTTGTTTTATGAAAATAGACATGCCTCTGAGCTGCCACATGGCCAGATCTAAGCAGTTAGGGGTTAGGTGCCTTGCTCAAAGGCCTGTGGCCTCAGTCAGCTCACTGTTGGAAAAACATGTGACCTGGATCTTCTACTTGGTAATGTGATAGCTAAAGTTATTTCATAGATTAACATAATTATTTTGTTTGTTTCTTTTCTTTTGTTTTGCCTCTTTTGGATTTTAATGAAGAGGTATTATTACTTTTACTTAAGTAAATGATCTAAAAAGGTCTTCCATCCCTGGGCAGCCAGTTGCCTGTTCATGTTTTGCATACCATGCAACACTAGTGCCATTATCCTCGGTCAGCTGTGTCTTTAGCATTTGGCTTGCTTGCTTGCACTTGGATTGCTTGTTATGTATGAGGGTTGTCACATTTTTGTGACTTGTGCAGTTTCTAATTTTAGAATTTAAACAAAGAGGTCCTTCAACTATTTTAGAAATCAAGCTATTTAACACCGATCATATACAAACCTTAGAGGAAAACTGGAGGTCCAGAACAATAAGAACAAAAACCTCACCAGCACGGCTCATTTAGGGAAAAACACTTTTTCCCTCCCTGTGAGCTTGTGTGTTTCCTCCTTATTAATAAACTATACACTGTGGGCAGAGACTACAGACTAGATAATTCAGTTTCACACACACACACACCTTGACCCCCTCGCTCTCAGCTTGTTGTGCACAATCCAACGGCCCGGAGAGTAGAGGGCTGGTAAGGAGGTAAAGGAGCCAATTGGAGGAGGCTCGCCAGGAGCAAAGCAGACAGATGGCAAAAAGTCAGGAGAGAATGAGCTGAAGGAGGGGAGAAGAGGAATGAAAGGAGGAAGAGGGTATTTTGGGGAATCTCGTCTCATGGCATCATGCTGCGAGACAAGAATGAAGCTGCTGTGGCTTTCTTGTCCTCAACATCTTTTCTCATCCTCCAGGGTATCCAGGTATCTAAGGAAGGTGGAAAATCAAGCAGCTCTCATTCAGTTTTGACAAAATTTATAGATGCGCAAATACAACTGCAGTTACAACATTTTTACAAATGACAAATAATGTGTTGCTTCATATGGAAAAGAAACTAGGTCACAATCAAAGCAGTCTGTTCTGCTACAGTCCCGTTGAATCTGTGGCAGCATTGAAGTTTTTCAGTATTCAGGATGACAGATGTAATAGCACACGCACATCACCACTTACCACAGTGTGTCCACAGACTGTAGAAACAAGTGTGCAGGCACCGGCAGCTTTACGAGGCAGTACAATGATACTTTTAATGGATTGTTCCAGTTTATTACCATGTGTGCTTTCTTTTCAGTTTCAGCCACGATTTGTATCAGTAATACTAACACTGTAATCTCTAATGCTAGGAATGTGGGGACATCGCTACAAATATATGTATGTTTTATGTAC
>JAVQJZ010108001.1:0-21997 GCA_036025355.1 Leiopotherapon unicolor | reverse complement strand
ATATCGGTATAATATATGAATTTAACTTCCTTTATTGAGAAACAGTGAATCAGGAAATTAAGGACATCACAGAAAGAGTTGCAGAAAGGGTTTGATTAAATCAAATTAGTGTTCACAGACAGATGAAAACATGCTACAAAGCAACAGTGAGCAAATGTTTTGTATTTTCAATTGTTATAATATTTTTGTCTCAGCGTTCCTCTCACTGTTTCTTTATAGTATACACCTTGTACTTTAAGGTGTTCGAATTAAAGTGAAACGCATTTATACCCAGGTAGTGTGTGTGCATGTGTGTGTGTGTCACCGTCAGTTGATGGCCCGTCAGTCATGGCCCTCTGATCTGATTGCCTCCCTTTCTTTATTTTCTTGCTTATCCATCCCCCCATTCACCACCTTCCTGGTCCCAGCTGCCACTCCTCTATCACCTCTGACCCCAGCCCAAGGCCAAGGTTGGGAGGTTGTTGCTGTGGCAACGGGGCAGCCCTGTGGCTCGTGACTGCTGACCCCGGGAGCCCTAAGTAACCATGACGATCATAATTTGCTCCCCTCTGCCCCCCTGCGAGCTTGTCCATGAATACAATTTAGAGAGGGGTCGGATCAACGGATAGCTGGACTAATGGATGGTTGGACGGACAGACAGATGGACAATAGAACAAAAGACAGGACGCGTGCCCCACTGAAAGGACGAGCTTTAGAAATGAGTTCTGGTGACCTATCGACCCTCTACCTCTCTTTTAGTTCAAGAAAGAGAGTGTCACTGATTGGATGTAGATGGGGATCAACTTAACAGAAATGGCTTTGCTTAACTAAACGGCATGAAACTCTAAGAGGTCACCACTCCAGAGACTAGCATTGAATTGTTATTCAAATAACTCCAAACTAGACCTCAGTCCTGCTCTAACGGCCAAAAATACTTAGTAAAGTACAAAGTTGCAGTTTTGTTCATTCAGATTATGCTAATTTTGTTACTGATGTGATATGATGAACAAAAACTTCACAGCTGTAGCTCTTCAAGAGGAATGATGTGTGCAAAGTTGTAGCAATGCGTCTCGCGTCGCGCCTCAGTGCTAATTACAAGAAATGTTAACCATCATTCACATCCTTCAACATTTTTTTTTCAAACAGACGCTACTGTCTTACTTCACACATGGTTTGGTTATGTGCAACATCACGCTTGAGTAAATGTCATAATGAAACCTTGATGATGTGTGTGGTTATTATACCTGCTGGAAGGCCACTTTGCTCTTCAGCGCAAGTTCCTGTTGAGCAGGGTTGGACGTGTAAATGGCTGAACGATACTGTGTGCCGTGATCGTTCTGTTGCTTCATACCTGCATGAACACACACACAAAAAAAGGGAAAATAAGACACCCCGCAAATGAGCATAAGTATCACAATCGCCACAGACACAATGTCATTTGCATGTAAAAGGTTTTCACAATTATGTCATCATCCTGCATCCTGAATTCATGAAGGCGAATGAATTCAAAGATCACAGCAGATTTGGGCATTCATTAAGGAGGCCTGCGGTGAGTAGGTGTATGGGCTGAGGTAGGTGGGTGCATTTTCCTCTTCTTTGTCATCTATGTGGCACTGTCAGAATTTTCATCAGCTTTACATCAGTGTGTTTGGAGGAGGCCCAGGCCTAGTGTACCTTGATTACGAGGCCAAACAGCTGCCATCACTCCGGCACTTTTTAGAGGCTACAATCCTGAGCGGCTCTGGCAGCCATGGACCACTTCATGGCAGGCTTCTGTCTGTCTTCATCTCTTTCGCTTACTCCCACTCAGCCATTGTTTCTTTTCTTCACTCAAGTGCATCATTCTGTTCATCAGCTTTTGCTACAAATCCTTGTCTTTGTCAGTCTATGGCCTTCTGTTATGTGAGGCAAGCGTGTGTTGTCCTTTAATGCCCACAGACAGTCACAGCGGGTTACTTCATTTCAACAACAGATCATCGCTGTCTATTAATCAGACTTGTTTTGGATGCAGTGTCTCTGTCATTAACAGTACTACTGTATTTATATCTTGTCTCCACTCCCTCCTTCTATTTTCAATTCATTTCTTTAAAAACACTACTATTTAATTCTTTTGGCCACTTGGGGGCAGAGAAACTGACATTATGACCATATAAAGCTGATATATGAACATGCAAGCAAATTTTGCCTAATTTCCACCTTAGGCACAGAGCAACATTAGCAATCAGTTGGTACCATATTTCTGTCCATCCAACAAACTGGAGTCATTCCTTCTTTTTTTTTATCTCCATTTTGCTCTCCACCAACTCCGGAGGGAACTCTCTGGTTCTTCAGCTGCTAAATGCTGAACTATGTTCTCTAGCAAGTGCACAGAGTTTATTTTTTCCTGTTGAAAACAGCTGTCTGCTGCAGCTGGAAATGGTTTGCGGAGAGCAATGAGAGTGAACCAAAACATTGATGTTGCGAGCTGTAAAAATCAAAACAATTAGCTGAAAAATGCTGAAACGCTTCATAGAGCTGAGGGGAACCACAGAGACAAGTGATAAATCTCTGTGGGGTTGTTACTACAAGAAACCCTTTTCACACTACAAATTGTCACTTGATCCATTGTAAATATAAAGTGTGAATTAGTGCAGCTTCAAATTAGTAAAACAGTGCTTCCCCTATATTGCATTGGCAAATGTAGTCTTTGAGGAAAAAGAAAAAAAATGTCATGCCAGAGTTTTCCTTTGCCAAATTTGTAGTGCCCTTCCTCAAAGGATTTCGTCACGACATAAGGTCTGTTGCCCGTAAAATGTATTGTCAAACGGCACGCTGTTGGTTACACCTGTTATTCTCATATGTTGCTTTGTATTTATACTGTGGAAAACTGACTTTCAATAAATGTGTACACAAGTCAGAGCGACAAGATGCTGCCACCTCCCTAACACACAGTGATCTGCATATCTTGTTCTCTTCAGATTAAATGTTACCTTACATCATAGAGTGTCACAGCCTATCTGCTATGCAGTCTGTTCAGATATAATGGCTCTAAGTATTCATCTGGTCTTCATTCAGATCAGAGCAGACAAGCAGACGTTGCCTGCTCCCTGACACATACTGAATGCCTCAGAATCTGCTTCGCTGAAAATTTCATCAACAATATGAAATGCTTCAGTTGTTCAAATATGATAAAAAAATGCCTTGTGGAGATTACACTGTTGAACAAAATGTATGCATATCATTAGTCTCCATTCAGTATGGGGCTTATTTCCTTTAATATCTTCCCTATCAAAAAGGCAATGCACTTTACAGTAAAAATCTTCCATTCCAGCCCTGAGTCAAGCTGATGGACATCTCTAATCACCTCGTAGTGACTGGCACTGGTAGCGAAGAACAGAATGTGTATCTTGCTCTTTGCAGATAAATTTAATCAGTTTACAGCCGTTTGCTCCATTTTAACCTCTCACACAACTTAACCGCCTCCCTGAGTGGTCCATTCAGCAGATCTTTCACTAGAACATAAACAAAACTTTAGCTGTGCTCGGCGCTTGATGCCCATATGATCACAAATGTCTTGGTTGTCACTTATCATTTCTCATTTTTTGCTAAGCTTCGAGAAGACGAGTCTTATCTATGATGAATCTGTCAGAGGTCACACCAGAAGGCGAGAGAAGGGGAAAGAGAGAAGAGATTGGCATGCTGCTTATGGCCATAACTCCTTGCTGAGAGCATGACGGTCCATGAATGAAACCCTCATTCCTGAAGTATCCCTGTGTGGCCTCTATGTGAAATTTGTTAACCTAATTAGACTGAAAGCAATGCCAAGATCAGTGTACGGTCGGCGGCATGAGAAGAGAACTAGCCAAACCACGATGACAAGCACAAGCTACGATGATGAGTGATGTAACTGTGGACAGCAATCAGAGCTCCTTGGAGTTCATACAGCCTGTACCCATCCTTATTGTTGACAACCACAGCCATAACCCTTGGTTATAATAAAATCCATTGGACCAAGTAATTTTACCTGTGTCATGACACAATGACAATGCTAACATGCTGATGTTTAGCAGGTATAATTAAAAAGTTTGTCATTGTCACCATTGTAGGTTAGGGTATTACTATAATTAGTGCAAGACAAGCTAAAGTGGAGTCGAGGCTAATGGGAATGTCATTCGTTTTTTTAGGCATCTGATCATAAAGCACAGTACTGAACACATTTTGACCAGATGATACCACTACAAGAAGTCAGAATCAGCTAAATTATTATATGATTCATCATGAAGGGGACATGAATGTATTATATCTCACGAAAACCCATCCAATAGTTGTTGAGATGTTTCGGTCTGAACCAACCCAGAGCTACAGTGGCCATGCACAGAGCCTGCAAATACTTTGACTAAAAACATCCCTGTATTTTGATATCCTACTGTTTCATATATAATATACCATTTATAAATCAACTTCTGTCTATCCATTTTGTATTTACATTTACTTACAATTCAAACCCACTCTCTCATTTGTCTCTGCCTCACTCTCTACCCTCACCCGCTTTCTCTCCATCTCTGCAGTGTTGGATGTCGGCCATCTTGCCCCCAGCACTGTTGTTCAGTGACGAGGCTAATGGTGGCCCCTCCATCAAAGGCCACCAAGCCACTCTGCCATTGGCTGTCCACCAGAGCCTTTACTCTGATTGGCTGGGTGGCAGGGGTCTTGTAGTTTTGCTGTTCCATCTGACCTTCCCTGCTGACCCCCGAGGTTCTGACCAGCCCATCCACACACATACGGCTATACTTGCGTATCCACGTGCAAGATCACTTATGGATAAATATGCACATTAATTATGAGAGGAAAAGCTGTATGATACAAACATCATATATCATGAAACTTCTGGTCTGACTGCTGCAATTTGATTAAGGCTATTTTCCAGCAGGTGCAAAGAACTTATTTTCTACCTTGCAGGATGAGTAAACGTTTGATAACCATCACGAAAAAGTAAAGACGACATGGGCTTTTTATCACCAAGCAATGCGTAATGCTATGGAATATCAGAGGAAAGTCGAGAGACAAACACCCTTGAGTGGTGGTGGCAGCTTCCAACACAAAGACAATTAAGATTCATCACATCTTCAGAGATCCCTCGACCACCAGAAGAGACGTTACTCCCTAATCAAAATATTAACAACATCCAAAACATCCGCCTTAGTTTTGACTATACCGAGTCCAAATTCATCCCCGTAAGCATTCGGTCCTCAAAGAACTACAACGGCAACAAATACCACCCCCCCCCGCCTCTGCTGTCTCTCTCTTGCTCTCTCCATTTTTAACAGCCCCCTTCGTTATTTTCTCCATCCATCAAAGGCGGCAGTAATTATTAATGAGAGCCTCCCTGTTCTCTCTGCATTATGCATGAGAGCCTTGCCTCTGAAAGCTGAGGGTAATGGGGGGTGGACAGAAGGGGAGGGGCTACAGGTCACGCACACACACGCGCACACATTACCTCCCAGGGTCACTGACCCACGCCCACAAAGTCAAAAATATCAATTAATTGCAACACCCACAAATTAGAAAATTTAAAACTATCCCCTTCAACACAAAAGAAAGCCAAAATCAGACAAAGTGGGAGGGTGGTAAGATATCTCATGTCTCAGAGGGAGTAGCTACTCTCTCCAACAGACATCCACGCACAAGCCCGCGTACACAAACCTCCATGCATACACTTTTTCAGCTTGTTGTGTTTAAACCCACAGAGATTTCTTGCAAGTCTGTAAAATCTCTTCCAGCGTTTACCCTTGCACGAAAAAAAAAAAAAAAGGAAAAAAAAAAAGGTACCTTAGCTTGTCCCTGCTGGCTGTTGGGGATAAAAGCCTGCTGTTTCTCCCACTTCCAACTTCACCTTCATTCCTTGCTTCTGCAACTCGTGCTTATTCACCTCCTCTCTTTAGTTTGTTTCTTTAACCTTCCTCTTACGATGTGGATGTATATTTGCACGCATACACACAGACTTGTAACCCCTCATACAGACTTTCGATTCGAAGTTGCACACGCACACACACACACACACAAAAAGGGAACAATTCAGTAAGAAAGTAAACAGATTAAAAGCACGTTGTAAACTGGTAAGAAGGGAGAAAAAGAAGAGACAATAGATAAAAATTACAGGTCAGTGAAGAATGCCAGTACTGTTAAGATGTGTGTCCCACTTTAAGCATGTCCTGGACTTCCTGCCCCGGCACAGAACCGATGGCCTAATCCTGGCTTATTCTGCCCCAGCGTCTTTTTACATGACGATCTTTGACTGCTTAACAACTGTAAGAGCTGAGGTCAGCTTCACCTCTACCTCTTTATGGACAGTCCCCTCGTCCCCCCTCCGTCTCTTTCACCTCCCTCAATTCATGTGTATATCAGGAGGGCACTCGGCACTGAAATGGATGTAAAACAAGAAGAGATTGCAAATGAGGCAAAAAAACCAAAACATTTAATTACAGAGATGAAAGACTAAACATTTCAGCAGTCAAACTATTGTCAGTGTCCACAATTAAGAAATGTTTCTGCATAATTGGTGACTTTTTGAATCCTTCTGAGCGTAGAGGAAAATCATTTGAAGTGAATTCGAAATTATTGCACTTGGCAGTGCGTACCAATTAGACTGCAGCAGAGTGAGCACTAATGAACAATCTAATGTAGTTTCTTTTGTCTACTTCTTTTACCTCTTTATTTCTATCTCCCTACCTGCATTTTCCTACACTGTCTCACAATGTAATATTACCCGTTCACCCACTTCAGGTCAAGAGAGAGAACCCTAACTCTGCCCCGCGCGCAAGCTGAAATCATCGAGATTTGGGGTTTTACACGCTGATGCTATCATTATTTTTACTATTCTTACAAAAAACACGCACATACACACCAAAAATAAAATAAAAAAAACACTTGATAACTGCAGTCTTCCCTGTGTGTGTGTGTGTGTGTGTGTGTGTGAGAGAGAGAGATAGTACTCAGGGTTGTGCTGTGCCCCGCGGTCCCGTTACGACGGTGTGCGTGCCAGCGGAGCCCTCTCCTCCTCTCCCCTCTCAGCTGCTATTTTTGCCCTGTTCTTATGTAAGCTGCTCCTGACGCGCTGGAGACAGAGGCAGAGTACGGAGTTGGGATGGTGAGAGCATCCCCAGCGGACAAACGCATACACTCGGCTGCACGTGCAAGCAAGCAAGCAAACACACACAGAATATATACATTCACTACGGGGACTGAATATGCAAACATGCAGAGCAAAACAGAAAGTGATGTTTTGCTGGCTGTCAGATGGTGACACTATACGTACGGAGGCAACTTTAAACCAACAGTGGAGCTGTGTGTGTCTTGGCAACAGTCCTGTGTGTGTATATATGACTCTAAGGTGTAAAGGCATATCATGCAGATAACTGCAGTAACTATCGTCATCACTTTTAAAAATCTGCTTCATCTGCCTCCTTACCTCCTATTTTATTTTCTCTGCTGGAGCAGTGCTCTCTAACACGATCACTTCATGGTTCTGGGCATGTTGTCAGAGCACTGTGATTCTGGCCCTTACGCTGTTTATTTTTAGCTGCGTCTAAATCTGACAAGTAGAGCTCGTTCTACTGTTGTACTCAAATCAGTCCGGATGAGAGCAGTGGTTTAACTCCCCGTATTTAAATTCCCTCTGATATCATATGATAATGTTTGGCCATGAAAAAAAAAAAACAAGGCTCTGCCTCGACTCTACTTTAGATAATGTTCAGGTCAGCAGTTTCAGCAAATGATGCAAATGCATGTGAACATTTCTATCCTCACCATTTTCACTTTCATTTTCACAACTAACACACATCAAAATGTACATATCATGTAACAATTTAAAATACAATAATAATTATTAATTAATAATAATGATCCGATGATTGTTACTCCAAATTTAATTCTAATATTACAGTCAACTTCTTTAAATTCATATTCACAGTCAATTTCACAAATACAGATTTTTTCCATATGCTTCAGTTCTAGTTGATGTAGATTCCATCTTCCAACAATCACAGTTTTGACAACCTGAAATTAATCCTGCAAAAGTTTAGGCTCTGTGTGCATTTCTATGTTTGTATGTGTTATCTAGTGTTTTATCTATCAGTCATTAATATGCAAAACTCCGATACCGAGGCCTGTATCTCTAATTAACACACAGCTTAGGTTGGGATCAAGTATTTGTTTTTTTCTTGTTATCACTACTTTTTACTTTCCCCTGGTTTTCCATATTATTTCTCCCATATTGCTTAAATTAGGTTCTTATCTGAGAAGATATTTATGTACAAGGTGAACAAGTACACAGAAAATGCTGAGACAAAAGCAACCACACATACATATAAAAAAAGAAGCCTTTACAAGTTAGAAAACGTATACCATAATCAAATGGATGCACATTACTCAACCCCCACAGCGTGCACACACGTGCCGCAATCTCCATAAATTAGGTCTGTCAGTGTGTGTAAGGGTATAATAACTGACACCTGGTAATGAGCACGCCATTCTCAGCCAACCAATGAAGAAGGAAAGGGCTGGGTTAGAAGTGTGGGGGTAGCAGAGGTCACAGGTCAAGGGTCAAGGTCACCTCCTGTGGGGGTTTGACTTTAGATGGAAGGGGCATCCTTAAATTGAGCAATGTGGTGACACTGGGGGACACGGGGGTACCCCAACAGGGAATTGACGTGTGTCGCAGCCAGCTGGGGTGAAGATATTATATAAAGGAATATTCATGCTCATTATTATTGTCAGAAAGTAACTGCCACCAACGTGACTTGGCAGATGGAAGACAGCTTGATTTATGTGGGGGTTTTTTGTGATCTGGCCCTTTCCACACGTGTGATATGTGATATGTGATTTCTGAAGCTCTGCAGTGACTACACGGTGCAGGTTACAGCTAAAATGAAAAAAAGGCCACCATTACTGATTTTTGAATTACCTATGTAACAGACATGCAATAAATCCATTTTCTACTGTGTTCTACTCCTCCATTACGTACAAGGGTGAGCGTGCATGTACGTGCAGACGTTATGAAATGAGGACAGCCGCTTCGGCCATCTTAGCTGTGCATTTGTGATTTTGTGTCTATCGCTGTATGCCTGTGATGCCTGTTCACTGACGCAGCATCAGCAGCCCACACCATAAATACTGCATGGCCTCAAAAAATAGAGAGAATGGAGTGAACAAGGGAAGAGGAAGGAAGGGAGAGGAAAAGGGATGAGGAGGAAAGAAGAGCTGGGGAAAAGCCTCGGTTGTTAAGATGAAGGGCGGCGGAGCGGGGGGGTTGGGGGTAGGAGAGGAACGGAGGAAGAGATGGGAGAATGGGTAAGGCGGGGGGAGGATGAGGTGCAGGGAGGAGAGAGTGACTAAGAGATAAAAGTGGAGTGAGTGGATGCGAGTGTGTTTGTGTGATGAGCGGATGGCCTCGGGGAGCGGTCGACTCACTGCGCTGCTCTGCGGATGTGCTGACGGGCTCCAGGCCGTTTGCTCACTCACTCGCCCCTCTGCTCTGCTCGCCGTAAAGAGGACAAGGGTGGGGGTGGGGGTTGCAGGTGAGATGGGGGAGGTTGGAGGGGAAAAAGATGAGACAGCAGGAGAGAGGGAAACTGGGGAAGAATGTGGAAAAATTAAGGGGGGGAAATAAAGAAAGGAGGGATGAGAAAAAGGGAGGAGAGGAATGCGGGTGACCTGTTTGAATAGGTTATGAAGCAAAAATGGCCGGTAGTGTGAGTAGAGTAAAATAGATGGATGAGTTGGCATGCTGGCAGACTAAGAAAGTGGCCAGATAAGATGCTTCCATCCTCCACTGGGAGATAAGAGGACAGAGGATACTGGGAGTTAAACAGGGCCTACATTTTGTAACAAGGAAGTACTCAATAAACCAACTGACGTGTCATTAGTGCAGCTGCGTGCACCCTCTTCACGCACACTGTGCGTGTGTGTGTGTGTTTTCTGCCTATTCGCATGTATGCACAAATGGACTAAAGCCGTCTATGAGTAGGCATAATGAGCACTTGTGCATAATGTGAAGTGAACAGTATGCTTGTGTATGGAAATGTGTGCGCAATTGATCTGCGGTGTGTGAAAGAACAGCAAGATGTGTTTGCATCTCGACACCGATCATTCCAAATACATCAAATCATGTTTTCAACCCCTGTGATGAAAAGGAACCGGCGTCACCCTCTGACATGCAGATGTCGCTCTGACTGTTGAGAGTTCATGTCTGCTCATGTGTTCCCATATACACACACAAACACGCACGCACACACACCCACATGAGGCTATGTTACTGAAGAGTTGGCTTAATGCAGACATTAGAAACTTATAATTTGGGAGCGTGTTGAATGGGGGGTCTTTATGCAACATCCCAGGGAAGCCAGCAGATTGAGACTAGTGTTGCTGAATATGGAAAGAGGGCACACAGCAAAGGCTGCTGGGAGTTTCTGATTGGCTGCTAATGTTGCTATCCAGGCTGGGATTGGTGGAGCTGACGCAGCCCGACATCACGTTGTCGGGACTAAACCCTTTTGAACTGAGGCAAAGCAGAGAGGCACAGATCTCAAAACACACATGCACACACATAAATGTGCGTACACACTTGCAGATACACACCCACACACGCATTAAAAAGGAAGTGTTGCATGCAACTGAATATGCATCTGTACATGATAGTTCCACATGCACTTCAACACTGCGTGTATATATAAACCAGGATGGGCTCCGTGTTGATCGTGTCAGGAGAAAACGGAATTCATAATGTTCCTCGGCTCGTCTCCATACACGATGATCTCCAGCGAATCTGTGCAGTTGAAAGGGAGAGGAGCGAACTTCCTTAATTTCTCCATTCTCTTTTAAGCCCGGCTCTAAGGTGGACAGAATAAATTGGAGTTTAAGCATGCGTGAAGGCACAGCCAGCGGGCCCCTTTCCACCACTCCACACCACATTTGTCAAATCAGAGGAATTTCTTCTACACGTGAATCCAGAATCGGAGACGAGGGAGAAACGGCAGGGATTCACATTTAAGTCACGCGCAAGAAGCAACACTCCAAGAAAAAAAAAAGTAAAAATGTAATATTTGAGTTTGTGGTTATTTCAGAATATGTCGCCTGGTCTTAACTGGGTAAAAAAAAAAAAAAAAAAAAAAAGAAGAAGAAAAAAAAAAACAAGTAGCGGAGTGCATAGTCAATAAGCTGCATGCTATTAATAAAACATGAGATGAGACAAGGCAGTGAGTCAGGGGAAATGCATGACTACTCTTTTGGCCTCACTGCCTTTGCACTGCCTTTGCCCCGTGGCGTGTCGGCTCGACTCTGCTTGTGCCTTTGCCCGTAGTAAGACGTGTCTCTGCCATTGGCTACGGTGAACAGGAGAAGACTCATCTGATCGGGATGAAGTGGTTCTCAGGTGAACCTCAACTAAAACAGTTTCTTCCGCTTCTCTTTTGTCAACCCACCTCTGGTTGAAGAAGTGAAGTGGGACGTAAAGAACATGTGAAAACATATAGCTGATCTTCTTTGCTTAGGTGCGTAGTTAGATAGACAAACATGGCTGACATTTTATTGTATTTAGGTCACACAGTGTATGAGAACACAACCATGACAGATGCAGAAGAGATGAGCAACGTCACTGAGTAAGTCGGGTCTGTGTGTATGTGTGTGTGCGTGTGTATGCGAGCGTGTGTGTGCAAGCCTGTTTTAAAGCTGAAGGTCGGGCCTATGAATCTTTGATCCATCTCTTTCCAACTTGTCATGCCCCTCCCTACATTCAATATGAGTGAGCAGAGTACCTCTTTGCCTGTCCTTTCGCTCTCACTCACACACACACACACACACAAACTCATGCACACACATGCATGCACAAACACACACACTCATGCACGCACACGTACACACACACTCCCTGTGCCCTCCCGGTGCATTAATGTTCTTACATCACCTCCTCCAGTGAGAAGAGAAAACAAGAGAGCAAGAGACTCGGAGAGATGGAGGGATGGGTTATGGGGGATGGGGTTCTTGTCGCCGCTGGTGGGGTTGGAGTTGAGAAGCGGGTGGGGAAGAGACGTGTGTCATTAAAGAGAAGAGGAGACCAAGATTCAAATGCTTTTAAGTTAAACACATGCAGCACGCTGCATAGGGTTGGTGGCGTAAGAATGTGGATCAAAACCCCAAACCCAAAAAGTATTTGCATATGACCCTGTTTAAGTATTTGTGAGAAATGTTACACCATCGCAGCAGAATTTCACCATTTCTCTCGACTAACACCAAGAGATGTCATCAAGGGATTGAACCCACCCATGAAATGCACTGTGCTATAAATAAAAACAAAATTATTCAACCCAGAAAAGATCAAATTTACCATCATCATCGCAGCACTGAGTAGCCTGTATGCAAAGTAAAAGACAAAGAACTTGTTTACATTGGATAAAGAACATGCACATCCTCTAACATAGAGAGGATTTTTTTTTATTGCAGTGAGGGCTTGAACATGCACCACACTGGTGTGCCTCTCCATGGATGGCTGGATCTCAGACACATTAACACTGTCTGGCGTTGACTTACACCCATGAGACCTCCCCCCACCCCAACAACGCACACGCAGGCACACGTCTGGGCATCATCCTTCTGCTCTAATACACTCAGTGCCCCTCGGGACGGAACTTATTTGAGGGCGACTTTTGGGTTTGTGTGTGCGAGTGTGTGCGCGCGTGTTGCTACCTTGTGTAGGATCGTGGTTCTCCCAAAAGCTCTTGAGCAGCTCCTCGAGGCTGATGTCTTTCGGGAAGAAGACCACCCTCACCACCTCAGTATGCCCCGTCAGACCTAAAGGAAAAAATCACAAAGTTGCATTAAGTTTGTTTGGATGACGTTTTTGCTTATGACATCTGCCTGACTCATCACCGACCCATCACTCCCTCCTCATTCTATTCTTTCCTCCCCCTGTTGCAAATTGTTGGACAAAACAATTGACTTTTAGCACCAACATCCATGATGTCTGCATGTGAAAGTGTAAAAAAAAAGAAAAAAAGCAGGTTGAAAAATTGCAATAGAGGCATTATGAATAGTATTTGGGGTATGTGTCACTGAGCGCATGTGCCACAGAGTGTATGTGCCACGGGTAGAAGATTGCTTATGGCACAATGAGGAAAGAAAGCGAGTCTGACAGAGAGAGGTGCAGATAAAGTGAGAGTGAGAGTGAGTAAGAGAGAGAGAGAGAGAGAGAGAGAGAGAGAGAGAGAGAGAGAGAGAGAGAGAGAGAGAGAGAGAGAGAGGGCACAGTAAAGGTTGGAGCTTATGGTGAAAGTTGCCAAAAGCACACAGTCACTTGCTCTTGTCTGCAGCTGCCAGGACCCCAAAGCGTCAACAAGCTGCCTGCGGGCATTCTCAAACTGGGGGATGCTTTAGGTCTAACAGCTGCATGCACACACATACACAGCAGAGAGTGTATACTCACATGCCTCAAAGCAAACATATACCTCTGCTAAATGCAAATATATAGATGTCAATTTAGGATTATATCAACACTGGCCATCCCCCTCTGTTGTTCACATGTTGCACATGCAGAGGTGTACACATACCAACAGTCCATGCATGCACAAACACAGAGATGCTCACACAGACAGATGCATGAATAAGTGAAGGGCTGCCAAATTCATGCATCTGGCCTGAGACTCACTTTCTTTCACTAAATGACAGAAAACTTCACCAGTTTAGACAGTTAACAGAGGACAGTATTATGAGCATGACAACAAAAAGTATAGCATATCAGGAAAATTATATACATAATTAGTGTGTCTACCTTTTTACTATGTACAAACACGTGTCATGTGCGAGGCGAGTTTATTCAAATTAATGTTAACCCAAATGAACAATAGTCAGCAAAAGAAACGCATGGAAAGTGTGCTGTGATGGTGTTCAGTGTGCAAATGTAGAGGTGGAAATCAGCTGTAGGAATGGAGAGAACAGAGGAAGCACTTGGGCCAGCTTATCTAGCCAAAGGCCCAGGTGAGCTCAATCAGCTGATGACGCTCCACTGTCCACAGCCAAATGTCTACTGAGGTCGGACAACCTCCAAGACAGCGGGAAGGGCATCATAAAACACAAACTAACACCATACGCATACACTTCGCTGTGGTTACGGACAGCAGCGAGTCAGCTAGTCATGATGGAGGGAAGTCATCAAGAATAATAGAAAGCAAAAAAAAAAAGAAAATGCAGCAAAACTACCTGTCAAGATCTGTTGAACAAAAAAGGTCAATATGCACCATGATTTTCCACGCTTGTCCCATCTGAAGGGGGTGAAAGGCCGAGAAATGATGCGGACCAGCACCACGAGAGCTGCTAGAGATTCAATGTTTTGCTGAAGGACACTTCAGTGGGGTGAATAAAATAACCTCCCAAATCACAATGACATCCCGTTGCCCTTTTTCGTTTAATTGTTCCCTGCTGCTGGATACAGTTAAACTTCATGAAGGGAATGTGTTCACCAGAAATGTGACAGGCTGATAGCTCAAACAATCAAAATGACCTGTTTATGTTATCCATACAAGCCACACACTTGTGGCTGTGAGAGTATTTGCTGTCTTTGACATAGCATGGCCTTGTTATGACGTCTTAAAACATCTCAGGAAAGAAGGTCTCATTGAACGGTTGCTCCAACATAACAGGCGATTTTGACGCCCCGTCTCTTTACAGTTTCTTTTAACCACAACTTTTCCCTGACCCATTAGTTTCATTTATCTAGACTTTAGTAGAGCAGAAAATATTTATCCCTTTTGGAATGATCATGTGGGTTGTGACTGAAGACAGTCACAACCTCAGCAACCCATTCAGTCTATTAGATCCGAGGATTGTGGAATCCAAACGCTGAATCACAAAAGGTTACAACATCTAGGTTCCCGTATGGCAGATGTACTGCAAAATGGCCCTCAAATTAAGGCGAGTTATACTATGCTGATTGCAATAACATCCACTTCAATCCATCTCTCAGCTGTCTGTTTTGTCTGTCCTCCCAAGACAAATTTGACTGCATCTCAACCTCTCCTATTTCTGTCTGTCAGACCGTCCGCCTATCAGCCTGTCCTTCCATCCTTCCCTGGCTCTGCTGACAGTTCCATCAGCCCCTTCTTTCTGTCCGTCTGTCTGTCTGTCCAGCTGTCTGTCCTGCCCTGGCTGTGTTGACAGCTCCTCGGTCTCATGCCGTCCCAGTGTTCTGCTCCGTCATGGCCACTGGAGCGACGCCTGCACTCTCTCAGCCGATGGACAGGCAACCATTCTTTCTCACACTTTTTTCTCAAATTTTCTTTCCCCTCAAGAAGTTTATTTTACCCTTTCCCTCGCTTGCTGCAGCTCTCGATTTCTCTCCCCCCCCCCCGTCATCTGTCTCCATCTCCATCCTCCTCCACAGCTGACCATCTTGTTGCTGGGGAGCTGACAGGAAGAGAGACTGGGAAAGGCAGACAGACAGGAAACATACAATCCCTTGAAGGGCTCTGTTCAGAAAGTCTGCCAGCCAAGCCCAGAGCATCTTTCCCCTCCTCTCCATGTCCCCCATGCTGCAGCTGCACCTAGACTCCATGCCTGCTTGTAATGATGTGCCCTCAGAAACCGAGAAACCCCGAAGTAACAGAGCTCACGACTCTTAAAACGCAAGAGAGGCACACGGAATGAGACAGAGCTAGACGTCTTCATGTGAATTATACATCAACACCCTACATGAATCTATTTGAATCTCACAACGAGGGAAACAGAGAGAACTGAATTTGGATGCAGACAGGTAGCCAAACATTTTCAAGGGCTTTGATGGCAGATACACAGAATTGAAGCTCGCATCTCCAACATCATGTTCGCCAAAATCGTCGTTTCAGGGAAAGAAGCCCATTTACGGCGCTCCACACACAGTAACCTCTGTTGGCAAAAACGCCGCAGTACAGCACAGTACAGAGCCCAATCCTTACAAGTAGGTCATGGGGGGGTGGGGACGGGGGGGTTGCAGCCCATCTGGAGCAGTGCATTCTGAGTAGTTGACTGCAGATGAAGGCAAGGCGGCGAGAGGATGAGAGCGCTATGCTTAAAACACCCTTTCCGACTCTGTATCCGTTTCTTTTTCTTTTGCATTTTTTGGTCTCTTAAACTCCCAACTGATCTTACAGAGAAATGTCCTGCCAGTCCACTTCACCTTCCCCCTTACAGTGCTGAGGTAACTTACATGAAAATGCAGAGAGCATGCATATGTGAAAAAGCGCAAAGAGATGCATGGGGGTGCAGAGCGTAAATGTGTAATTGAGGTTGGGTGTAAAGCCGCTGGCGTAGCCCACCTGTGTGGAGAAGACCCCTGGAAGACACCAGAAAAGTTTCTCGGCTCCCCAGAAACAGCCCATGCCTGGACATAATGACAGCACGCAAACGCGCACAAACACAGTGAGTGATTGCTTCTCTTCTGCCACCTGCAAAGAGATGCATGGAGGTGCAGAGCGTATTACCTGTGCAGACCTCGTGGTAATTGGGGTTGGGTGTAAAGCCGCCGGCGTAGCCCACCTGTGTGGAGAAGACCCCTGGAAGACGCCAGAAAAGTTTCTCGGCTCCCCAGAAACAGCCCATGCCTGGACATAACGACAGCACGCAAACGCGCACAAACACAGTGAGTGATTGCTTCTCTTCTGCCATCCACAGAGCAGCCAACATTTTACCAAAATGTGTCAATAACCACAAACTGCTTACAGAGGATTCCATATTGGGTTAATTTTGATTGCAAAAATGTGTGATTGTGCAGTCTCACCAAACATGATGGTCTCCATGCCTTCTGGAAAGGGCTCCACAGTGGGATTCCCATTGACGGCATGCTTGTCTGTGAAGGGAAACAATATGCAAATGTGAGATCAGATCGTAACGCTGCGTTTCGGCTGTGAAAATTACAGCATGCAAGTAAAAGAGGCCCATTAGCGGCTTCAACTAGGCCTCATAGGTCTGCACTTCGTTACAAGCTGACCCAGGCCAGCGGATCAGAGCCAGAGGCTTCTGAACTGGAAGACATTTAAGAGATTACACAGCTTTGACCGCCATTCTATCCCCGCTGTCCTCTCCTCAATACCCACAATTAAACACAATCACGCGGTTATTTGCTGATCCCACTACTGTATGTCTTCAAATTAGAGTGCATAAAGTGCTAGGCTTGGCACCGTTGAGTTTCTACAAAGCGAACGACAATGCCGACACTTGAGGGGCACGTGCTTATATGACCTCACGAGCAGGGAAAGGCCTCGCCAGCAGACCCAACACCGTCCTAATCTTCGGCATGTTAAAAATATCCGATAAGTAAAACAAACTGGGGTGCTGAGCAGTGGCAGAGGGGTGGCGCTCTACTGTGCTGCATGGAATTAGAGCACTAAAAAGGAAGCGTGTGTGTGTGTGTGTTTGTAGCCCACAGATGTGTGAGGAGGATTAGGGTTTAAGAAGACTGAGGTGACTTAGCGTGCAAATCTCCACTAAGCAAGGCTGGTTTGTACTGCAACCACTAATATTAGTCTACAGATAAACAGGCCACACGGTACACTAAGAGCTTAGACACATACCAATAATGGACGCTTGCTCTAAGTTCAATGTGTGATTTCTCTCTGGCCGCTCAGGAAGGTGACGTGTGACACTGACCTGAACACAAACAATCTCTAATCTGATACAGACATAATAGTTCATTTCCTAGATAGGCCCGGCATGATCTCTCTCAACCAGCCAAAGAGCAGTTACCCACAGTTTAAAACTGAGCGATTACTGTAAATCCAGATAGTACAGAGACATTGATAAGATACAGTGCCGTGGCTGTACCCTAAAGATTAAGAAGGGTTTGAAAGAATGCAGGAAGTAAAAGAAGAACTACAGCACTTGAGCTGATAGCACCTGTCTCAGTGTGCCACCTTAAGGGCACTTTCTGATACTAGACAAACTTGTTTGGTTTTTCTGCACAGTAGCAGATTGCAGAAGCATAAAAGGACTCCTGAAATGTCACAGGGGCCTGGCTGCCTTCGGGCAGTCCCTTCCTGCCCTCCTGTTGTGCGACAGTTCTGTCTTTTAGCAGCAGGTTGTTTGGCACTGCCAGGTCATGTTCACGGGCACAGTCAGCTGCAATCAAAGTATATCTGTGTCAGTGAGTGTAGTGGCTAAATATTCTCAGCCCACAGGGGTGACTTAAGGTGGTGCGAGGAAAGGAATAATCTTCATCCCCCTTCTGCAAATTTGTTTTCGTCTCCATCCTCTGCTCACTCTCACCCTCTTGTCCTGTGTTTCTGGCCACGGAGATAAAAAGTACCGAAGTTGCCAAATGGAAAGGGAGAGAAATTGAGGGAGTAAGAGAGAGACAAGTGTGTGATCGAGGAGGAGGAGTGGGAGGAGGAGAGATCAGCCTGCCAAAACAATAAAAGGAGTAAATAGCCAGTGAGAAGCAACAGATGAGGGTAGCAGAGGGGCAGTGAAGGATTCTTTTGGCTTTCAGACCACCATGCCTTTGGGCGCTATATAAAAAGACCAAGCACTTCTTCCAAGCGAGAACACAGGGAAAACAAACAAGCAAACAAATAAACAAACAAAAAAAGAGAGAGAGAGGTAAAAATGAAGACAGCCAAGAACACGCCGACACAGCACTGTCCAGAGAAGCCGAGAGAACTCCGAGCCAAGCCTCCCCGCCCTCTCGTCTCTCTCAGCTGCTCTCCATCCTCACTTCACACCCTCTTTCTCACACCATCTTCCCATCATCCTTCACTCCTCTCTTGCAAACGCGCGCACGCACGCCCGCCTGCACGCACGCAGGCACGCAATCAGCCGCACAGTCGCTCGCACGCCAACCTCTGCTGTGGGTATTTCTCCCATGGAGCAGCTGGCAGAGGTCCAGGTGGTGCCAGGCTGGCTCCTTTCACTGTGCCTAGCCCAGCATTCCCCCCTGCCAGCCCAGCGCCCACACCCCATTCTGCCAGAATTACCCCACCTAACACACACATACACACACACAGGCACAGAGAAAGAGCTGGCTGAATACCCTCACTACGCTGCCTCACTACGCCAGCAAAAGAAAGGAGGACGACAAAATACAAGCAGGGAGGGTGACTGACTGAGCTTACAAAAGAAGAAAACAGGCTGAATATGGGGGAAGGACTCATGAAAAGGATTTTTTTTCCAAATTTGGATGGGATATGGGCGTAATTTCTTTTGTGTGCCTTTGTTTTCGAGGATATCTGAAAAGCGCAGTGCAGGCTATACAGTACAGCGGGACTGAAGCGGAATACTTTGGTCACCTTTTGTTGTTTTTTTTAGCATGGTGATTGTAGGCGGCTGGACCAGAACCAAAACATCAGACCCGGCGCCCCGCCACTTTCCTTGTATCGTGGTTACCACCAGTCAAGGGCACAACAATCTGTTGCTTAGCGGATAATAGCGTCCAGTTTGACTTGTTTCGGCGGGTATTTAGTCTTTGTTACCCTTCGATTCCGCCCGTGGTCCCGTGTTTCTCACCCATAAAACTGAAGTCCAAGTGCTGCTGCCCCCTCATGCAGAGAAACGGGAGAGGTACTATCCTTGGATGCCAAGACTGGTAACGGAAAGGTCGATTTCCAGGCTGCTCTGTTTATTTCCTTCCAAAAATCCATTCTCTCTCTCTTTCTCTCTCTCTCTTCCTCTTCCCTCCCTCTCGCTATTCCTCTTTCTAGCTTCACACAGGTTGGCAGAGAGTCAGGCACGAGTCGTCAGAGGAGGCTGATGCTTTATACTGGTGCCAACTACCCTCTGCTGCATGGGAGGACGGGTAGGGGCGAGAAAGAGTGGGGCAAAAGGAGGGGGAAAGGGAGGGGAGGGGAGGAAAGAGGCGAGACTAGTGGGAGGTAGTCCATTTTTTAAAGAACAGTAAGAGGTAAGTAGAAGAAATCACGCCGCTGTGGCCTCAAAACAATCCGCCAAACTTGATGTTGTGGCGCTTCGGCACATTTAAAGCTGCCTCCGTTCAGGGCGTGGAAGCTGTCTAGACTCTGAAGAGTACAACTTTGAAGCCACCCGTGCATTCCATACATACTGTATCCTAGCAACGGAAACTGTTGCTATGGAGAAGACAACCTACTATAGTGCCGGCTTCATTACATCCTTCCAGCAAGATGGAGGCACATCCTGTTGAGGCCTGCTCTTTGCTTGAACACTGATCTGATAAGGGGGGGGAATGAATGAATGCACATTGCTTTTAAACTAGAGTTAAATGTACTTTTACACACTGTATCTTCAGATATAGCATTCATTCTCTAGAACGCTTACACTCTTGGCTGTCACGGAAGCCAATCCCAACATGCACCAGGCGAGATGCAGGTAACAGTATTCAAGGTCTACAACTGAAGGGAACCTACGCAGACATGGGGAGGACACAAAAACTGCGCATTTCAGGTTGGTTCAGAACACACAATGTTCTTGCGCTGTGGGAACAGTCCTAAATCAGTGAGCCACAGCGCTGCCCATGAGCAAATATCCCTCGTTTATTTATCTACCGTTTATATACTCAATTTGCATGCTTTCCCCATTTACTTACATATGTCTTCTCCCTCCTTTGAGCTTATTGCAGAAGCCCACAAAAAAAGGGCAAGGGCATCTGGGAGACAGCAGAGATGGGAAAACAAAGAGAAATAATGCCAGAAATATATCTTCGCCATGAACCTGCTTTAAAGAGTTATAGTGAAGCATGCAACAGAGATTGATTTTGGTCAGCTGACCTCCCCCATCCTGTTTGGAAGAAATATTGGCAGTCTATCCTGCACTGACTCAAAATAATAGCTACTGTGCCCCTACCATGTAGCAATCTGCCACTGGATCATTCTCGCCAAGGTCACAGAGTACATAACACAGGCTGGAGCACGGGAGAGAGCGCATGACGTCTGAACAAGGAGCATCTTTGAGAATGAAAATAAATAAACAATTTTTAAAAAGAGGAAAGGCGGAGGGGTAGAAGCAACTTTCAAAATTAGTGATCTTCACTGGAGAGAGGGGAGAATTGTGTGCACCCGTACAAACACACACTCACACACAAGGCCGGGACTGCATGGGGCATATGTGGAGACAGTCCTTGCAGTCCCTAAATTACTCATGCTTACTGGCCCACACCGACAAACACAGAAGCATGCTATTCCAACACACATACACACGCTAGAACAAACCCCATCTCCACCTAAGCCGCCCCCCACGGTGAAAGGGGAGGAACAGATTTCTGCCATGCGGTGTCTCCGAGCTGCTTCGACAGACGGAGCAGGAACTTACGACGGGGCGGAGCCTTCATGCGCATAATGCCCAGATGGGCCCCTGGACGCTGCGGCACCGCTTCCTCCTATGCGCTCCCACACAACCAGCTCCCACAATGCACTTGCGCACGGAAGCCCAAGTACGAGACGGTGAAGACGGCGACGAGGTTTGGAACGCGCCACGTTTCGACTTTGTCCTGTACTTCCTGTCTCAAAAATAGGATGATGAGAAATTGAATGAAATGAAATGAAAACAGGCTGAAATGAGAAGGGGGACCTTTGACTCGTTTATACGTTCACATGTGCTGAAACCGTGAACGTGGCGAAATGATCAAAGACAATAAAACACTCACTTCAGACAAACATTTTTAAAAACAGTGGGAAGCACCAGCAGATTGTGCGAAAGAATCTGAGGCACACCATTTTGTTTTATTCTGATTACATCATCAAGTAAGCGCTCTAATTGAAATCAATCTGCTGAGGATCAAAGTGCGTACACTACTTCATCCAAAATCTGGTAGTCGAGGACTCCCTGGTAAAGACTCTCATATCACGGATACACACTTGAAGAAGGTTTTGACCCTCCATTCTGTCATTTCTGTAAATTAAGTTTCACCTCTTTTGTCGTCGTTCTCTTTCTACCAGTTTGGTCAAGCACAGCAGCATCTGCAGGCACTGTCAGTGTTTGAGTTTCAGCCTCGTTGCTCTTCATGGCTTACATTTTACTCAAGTCTCATTTTATAAAGGTGACTTTTTATTGACTC
>JAVQJZ010107989.1:0-11594 GCA_036025355.1 Leiopotherapon unicolor | reverse complement strand
ATTAAACGTAAAGATGATCTGGTTGTACAGGTGTATTATAAATATAGACATAGATCCCTCTGGTATTGGTCTGTTCTGACTGTCATGTTGAACTGTGAGCTTTAAGATAACTGAGAGTCTGGAACACAGGAAGCCATAGACAAAGTTTGTGGCTCCATCTAATTTTAACCTCTCCTTTAGCAGTGTAAAGTGCTCTTGTAGTGTGTGGAAGTCAGAGGTGCTCAGTAAAGGCTAGCTAATATCGATTGTGTCCATTCGACTCCTTTCAAAGACGAGTTCTAGGCCGTGCCCGCTGCCCCGTCGCTGCCAAGACAAACACTCAACAGTGTTCGTTCAGGTAACGCATCCAAAGGCTGCACACAAGCAACAAACACCGGAGCATGCTTTGAAAAGGAGACATTTTCATGAGACAGCGACGAGAGTAACAACCTACAGCCTGGTTATAATCCTCAACACAAGGGGCGTAAGGGAAGGAGAGACAGATGCTGAGCAGATGAAAGTGAGGATGTAGACGACTGAGGAGGAAGCGCAAGTGTAACAGTGACTCATCCTCTGGCTGCACTGAACTCAGGTCAGAGCTGTCGGTGCTGCTCGTCAATCTCCTCCATTCTCCGGCTGTGGAGGAATCATCCTCCATTAGCACCCCCCCACCCTCCCCTCTCACCCTCCCATCATACCCTCATTTGCGTCTGTCTCCTGTGGAAACTTCTTCCCCTTGATGCCAATCCTCAACAGATGTCGTAGGCCTTCTGCTCTCAGGCTTCCCCGTCATCTGTCTCCTCTCTCCTCTTACGTCTCCATGCTCCCTTTGTGTTTCTTTGCTTTCATTAGCACATAAGCAACTTCCTTATATATTTGAGTGGAATCTGTTTTTCATATATTACTGACATGTAGGAGGGTTTTTATGTTTTAAGGAAAATAAAAATACTTCAAATCTGTTGGCTATAGGAGTTATTGTAGCATGCGTGACACTGTCAAGCCAGCAGTGGTGTGTGTTGAACATGTAGACTTATTGAGTCTTGCCTGGCTTAAATACTTATGGCCCATGCAATAATGAACAGGTTGGAAATAAGTGGCCTCAGGGTCAGTGGGTTTATTGATTAAGTGGGTTAAAAAAAATGCTAGGCCATTATTTGAGTATTTGCAATGTATAAAAAGTAGATGGCTATAGATGGCTAGTCCATCTGACCTCTTCCAGTGCTGGATATGGTTTCTTTCACTTTCATTGGACTTGGTGTACTTTGTCCATTTCATGTATAGTTAACTTTGTTTGCAACCTAAAGAGTATATGAATCACCTTTAGGGCACATTTAGTCACACAAGTCTCCTTGCTGCGTGTTAACGTCAGAATATTAGCATTGTGCTTATGAGCACTTCAGCTCACAGCTCACACAGCTGCTAGCATGACTCTTGACTCTTATTACTGCTTTTTTCCTTTTTATGACTTTTTTTGCATTCAGTTAGTAAAGAACAAAGTTTTCTGGACAGTTATTTGAACAATGGTAATGACTGGAATCGTGAATTCATAGCAGTGTTATACCTTTCATGTCACTCCTCTCCTTTATTGTTCTGTGATGTCCGTTTAAGAATACTTTGAGTCTTGTTCAATTACCTTTATTTGTCCCTCCGTTAATGGAGAGCAGGCTCTGTGGGGCAGCAGCACAAAGACGGATCGATAACATGGCCTGCATCACTACCAGTGATGGATGTTGCGCTCTCACACACTCCTGCCGTAGGAATGGATTTTGCTGTGTGCTGTGGCCTGTGTGGGTTGTGGCGAATGTCCCTCTGGCAGCGCAGTGTTAAGCTGATTGCTTGCAGCTCTCAGGCTGCATTATTAACCAGCTCAGTGCACACTGGAGGCCATTTTGGAAATAGAGTTGTGTGTGTGTTCGTGTGTGTTCGTGTGCTCGTGTGCTCGTGTGCTCGTGTGCTCATATTGCACTTGCCCTATTTACTGTAGCTTCCTAATTAACTAGTTGTATCCTCCACCCGTCTCCTCTGAAGGTCCTCCCTGAACTATCTGTGTCTGTCAGCTCTCTGATGCTGACTCCTGGATTAAAGCTCCGAGCTGCTCCCTCGCAGACCTGACACACAACCTGTTAGTCAGCTGACACCTGACCTTTTGTTAAACTGCTCTGAGGCCTTGGCTGTAACACAGGGAGAGTCACATGGCCCCCTCTTTCTATAGGCCCCTATCGCACTCTCAGTGGTGGAGTAGATTCATTAGACACCAGCTGACAAATGCTCAGAGGGGAAAAGAGCATTATCATATGGTTGTTGAGACATTTCTCCTTTTCTCTCTGTGCAGTGTTGATTCTGGAGTTTGGGCCCCAGGCAGAAATTCCCAACCAAAACCAGCGTTCATCAACATTAAGTTATAAACACCAATGGAAAAAAATGTATAAAATGAACTTTTTATTTATTTAAGTTCAAATATTTTTTTTTTCAAAATTTATATATAAAGAACAATGAAAACCTTGTAAAGTTTAAACATACAGAATGAAAAAACCTAAATAAATTACAACATAGCTTCAAGCTTGTACATCACATTATGAAGTCGGTACTCATCAGCACAACACATTCATTTAGCAAAGGCTGCTTACAGGCCTTGGCTTGTGTAAATGCTGCCTCTCTGTCCTCCAGATCCAAAGACCTTCGCTCTGTTGAAATAAGAGCCGCTCCTGAGAGTCTTTCTTGGACATGTTTGACCTGAGAGTGAGGGCTGGGTGAGCTTTAAAGATGATAAACGTCTCTCTCCAGAGGCAGCAGTGACTGGAAGAGTTGCTTGCAGATGATGGGCAATCCCAAGTTTTCCACAGATCCAGAAGCTGCTCCGTGTAAATGTAATCAAGCCCCTGCCTTGTGGAGGGAGATGCATCATCAAAGACACAGAGCCCTGACCGCCACAACTAAACCCTCTGAATCTTTTAGTGTTTTCTCCCGTTTTCTGCAGGTTTGCCGCTCTGAATAGACTTTGTCATATTTTCTTTTGAGAACAGAAAACCATAAACGACACAAACATCTTATTTTATTTTGTTAAGATCAGAAAAAAACTCCCTGTTAAATCTGGAGATCAGGAGTGAGCTGTGTTACTACCTCATACAGAAAATACCCGTCTCTTTTCAGGGAAGAACCATCCTGTCAGTGTCCTTTCAGTTATCTCTCTAGTATCAGCATGAGAAGCGGCAACTTTCACCAAAATTTTGTAATGAAGAAAAAAAAAATCATTTAAAATCTGACTGCTGAGATAATTGATCATGATGTAGGTCATGTAGGATGTTTAAATATCTTCTCTTTGAATGCTCCTCTTTAATACTCTTCCTTTAAATGACTAGCCAGGTTCCTCCAGTTTCTAAAGCTCTGTTTGGTGAGTGCATTTTCCACATTTCCAAAGGTGAGCACACAAAACAGTCTGTTCTGGCTGAATACCAAAGCCATGTATGCTTTATCTCCTCACTGAGTTTCATGACCATTTGTTTTTTTCCTTTGTGAATTTTACTTAGAATTCTGCTTGGAAACTACCTTGTTATTGTTGTGGACTGCTCAGTGTGGTTTAGGACACTTGGCTATCATACTTTGATTTTCTCAAACATTTTGTGAGGTGATACTGCTGTTCAGAGGTTGGAGGTGTCACCTTCATGATGAGCAGGTGTTGCTGCCTCACTGGAAAGTGATGGAAGTGATATGTTGTCATGCATAATCTTTGGAGGCCATGGCATATGTTATAAAGTGATTAAAGTGAAATTTCCTGAACATATCAGTATCACTGTGTGCACTCACAGAGGCCGTTTGATCTGCTGGTTATCTTCCTGCTCAGCTGATAAAGAATTATCTAACTGGAGGTGAAAGTTGACAGAACTGCTGATTATGAAAATGTGTTATCATTGTCGAGATGAATAATCACATTGAAATTTGAATGAATTTTTGGGGAACGAACAGTGAGGCGACTGGATAGATCTGCGCCTTCTAGAAAGGCATGTTAAGTCTGCGCCTTTATGATTTCCTTTCCTTTTTTCCTCCCCTCACCCACTGATTCCTCGCTGCTTGCGTCACATCACAACATTAGTTTGGGCGTCAGCTGTGGCCCCTGCAGTCGTTTTCTCTGGCTTTGTTCATATTTTGACCTGAAGCCACCAACTTAATTTCCTCTGCTCTTCACTCTGTTGTCCTCTAACACTGTTGTAATTACAGTAAAATTCCAGCTGTAGTTTTTAGCTTCTTGTTCTCAATGATGTGGTTTTGTTATCAGGAATATGAAACAAAGAGTGGCAGAGCTGGACCTGGCAACCCGACGTCTCCCAGGCAGAGCGTGAGGAAAAACCTGGACTTTGAGCCCCTCTCCACCACTGCACTTATACTGGAGGACAGACCCGCGTATGTAAACACACACACACACACACACACACACACACACACACACACACACACACACACACCCTACATTTTTTTTCTCTTTTTTTCATTTTTGTTATATCTGAACACATTAGAGATGCAGTATGATTGACAGCTCCAGAATCCATTGATTAGAACCTGAGGGGAGACTGTTCTATCAGAACTAACAACACATTTACTTAATGACACCATTCAAGTGAGTCTAAGCTCCATATGTTTTTATTGACATGGTCTTAAAAGCACCTTATCAGCCAAGTTACTTAAAGAAGCCCTCTGACAAACCTACCATGAACCCTCAACAGTGATTTATCAAAGGAAAAAAGGCTATAGCGCTGTGTAACATGCACAGCACAGTGTGGAGTTTACGTCCTAAGAAAAAGTTACCAGCGTCAGTTATCCACGTATGTTTTCCTCTCTTTATACCACACAATGAATAAATAATGCAAGTTAAGCTCAGAAGACACACATTTGATCATGCTGATGTGTGTGTGTGTGTGTGTGTGTGTGTGTGTGTGTGTGTGTGTGTTCCAGGAATCTGCCTGCCAAGCCAGCTGATGAGGCACAGAAACACAGACAGCAGTATGAAGAGATGGTGGCCCAGGCCAAGAAGAGGGGTGAGCTCCTTTAACAAACTAATCAAAGTCCCTTCATATGTTCCTGTAGAGGATTCAGATGATTGTCTTTGGAACAGTGAAATCCACCACTGAAAAACAACGTAGTTTTATCCCTGATGCCTTTCCAAACTGCTTTCATTTATTTTCATCTACCAGTTTAGTTTAGCCTGGTGTCGTTTTCCCTCGCTTTTGTATCTAACCACCTCCCTCCACACTCCTGTCTGTAGAGCTGAAAGAAGCTCAGAAGAGAAAAAAGCAGCTGGAGGATCGATGTAAGCTTGAGGAGAGCATTGGCACAGCCGCCCAGACCTGGAACCAGGAAATCTTGCCCAACTGGAGTACAGTGTGAGTAGAAACAAAGAGTTCAGGATGACAAAAACTACCTGTGTTTCAAGTGCTCTGGAGACTTAACGTCGTTGTTCAGAGAAGGAATCCTGCAGTGCAAACACTGGTCAGATGTTTGAACATTGCAGAGCTTTAAACAAAGAACAGTAACTTGACTGTATTTGTAAATGGATCAGAGAAGTACGTGATGTAATTGTTCAGGGGAACAAATTGTTTGGTGCAGGTCGATGCATCTTTCTTAATGGTGTGCTTTTATGTTGTAATGGCAGCGTGCTTAAATCGTAAGTGAACTTGTCATGGAAAACAGAAGTTGAAAAGCAGCCAGGTTCTTTTGGGAAACCTTTCATGTCAGATCAAATACAGTCAGTTACCCTCACTGACTCAGCAATTAACTTAGAAGTCAAATACAAAGCAGAGGTGGAGCATGGATAATAAACCTCAAATTGGTGCCTTTTAAATTCAGTTGGCTTTACTAAGTCACTCCTCTGTTTGTAGGCCAATGTTGATGATCCCATCTGACCATTTAGTTTAGGCACTTCACTTTATCATACATCTTTAGTCAAAAAAGAATAAAGGGTGAGAACATGCGATGATATTTACCCACTTTTAACATCAGGAAGTCACCACCATCACTGACAAATCACTGACAGCCCGTCCTTACAAGGGTGCACATTTATAATGATCATCATATGACTTGGACTCAAAACATTTTGGTAACTATTAGGAAAGTAATAATACATGGTAACAATACTGTAGATCAAATGATCATGTGATCATTTTTGTGAGTTATTGTGATATCGGAGGCATGTGACACAGAGCTGCTGTAGTTGTGCACTGCAGGGAGAAATTACAAACCAATCAGAAACAAACAGGATGATTAGATTAATTATTTACATAATATAACCCGTTTTATAAGCATAATTTCCACACATCTATTGCATCATGCTGATTGTGAATTTATTTCAGTGTCACTGCCAGTTATACCTCCTCAAACATCTGTACTCATAAACCTTCCTTTACGACCTTGTGATATTGAATGATATTATTAAGCAGCTTCTCATGTACTAAGCCTTCGTTCAACGTGTCCTCCTCCAGGTGTACATCTCGACGAGTGAGAGACCTCTGGTGGCAGGGCATCCCCCCCAGTGTCAGAGGCAAAGTGTGGAGCCTGGCCGTGGGCAACGATCTCAACATCACACATGGTGTGTGTGAGTGTGTGTGTGTATGTGTGTGTTGTTTATTATCCACGATGAGAAGAAGAGGCTCAGCTCCATACTCTGCCTGTGATTGTCACAGCCTGATATTCACTGTTTATCACCTGTTCATCACTCAGAAGCATGTCCTCTTGGGTCACTCACCAGAACAGCGCGCACACACACACGCACACAGCTGCGTGTGTCATTTTGTCTCTGTGTTTGTAATTGAATAAGTGGCAGTGAGACGGATAAAAGGAGGAGGAAGAGTGTATCCAATATGAAGCTGCATGCTGCAGTGACTCCTCAGTGTGAGAGGGAACAAGCAGTGTTTTAATGAGTTCTTCTACTACTGGCAGATAGGCTGTGCTGCTTTCTGCTTCACAGCACTCAGCCCTTTTAAATGGAGAACAGTCACATGCATTATCTGTGCTCACACACTCACATAAGGCGGCAGGGTGGTGCAGGGCCGAGCACTGACACCTGGGAGTGTAAAGGTTGTGTGTCCTCCCTGCCTGCGTGGGTCAGTGAGAGTTGTTGTCTGTCTCTATATGTCGGCCCTGTGACTGACTGGCGTGGTGTCCGCGTTGTACCCCGCCTCTCTGCCACTGCCAGCTGGGAGGAGGAAGAAAACAGCAGAAGGAGAGACATGAGGCAAAGGGACAGCATGCTGCTCTACAAACTGTGTGAAGTTTTTGTTGTAGTTTAACCTGCTGATTTGGCCTCTCATTGACACAGTCAGCAGGTGGTTGTATCATGCAACTCATGGGGGCAATTAAGGTACTCTGAAACCCTTAGAACTGAATTGTTGTCATTTTCATTGAAAATAGCTTGTCATTACTGAGTCTTATCTGAAAACGTATATTTTATTTGAATATTTAGTTTTCTTTTCCATCGGGAATAGACTTCCATAAATCTGCCTGTAAGTAACAGAGAAAAAGATGCTTGTTTTTCCAAACACGTTGCTCTCAGTATCAAAGTAAAGCTGTGGCGTACATACATTCGCTTATTCAGCACACGCTCAGGGATGCCACTTTGCAAAAAGCTGCTGATACTGATACCGGCTGGCTAAAACTTAGAGGCTCAAGTTGCTGCTCACTGCTAACTCACTGAATCCATGGAAACGTTATGCTTCCTGTTTACATCCAAATCAAAAGACTAATTCTGTAGTTCAAAATGTAGTATTAGAGCTCGATTATTCCTGAGACAGAAGGGAAACGGAGAAGACTAACAAGGAGTGACAAACTTTTTTTTTTTCAGTCAACACAATGTTATTAAGCATGTGAGAAACATGTTTGGAATCTCTGACTCACATCATCAGTTCATTAAAAGAGCTCTGAAATGCTGTTAATATATCTTTGTTAAGGTCTGTGCAAATGGATCTGCACAGTTCTCATCTCAACTTCTTGCCATCCTGTTGAGTATGGACTGTATTTGGCATTTTGTGAAATCTGTGTGCATCTGTTGGTGTACAGATGCAGTGCAGCACATCTCATTTTGATCCAGCACTTCATCACTAGAGGGCAGCCTCAGGTCGACTCACAGGCCAGGAGGTCCCATGTACTGCCACAGAGTAAATGTCCTGTGTTACTTTTGGCGTTACAGCTGCAGAGTAATGTGAAGAGCTGAGTCCTCATCACCAGAAGGGCTCATTGTGTTATCTGTGCACCGTGCCTTTTCTCCCTTTAATCAGTCCCTCTCAGCTCCTCTCTTTCTCTCATACTGACTGCACTGTGTTGCTGTTCTGTGTCCCTGCAGAGCTGTATAACATCTGTCTGGCCCGAGCAAAAGAGAAGTGGAAGAACACGTCAGCACCTGCCCCAGAGACTGAAGCTGAAGGTGCAGACAGACACAACAGTTTTCTCACCATTTTCTATAATGTTAATGCTATAATGCTTAATGTGACTGAACTCATCTTGGTTCACAAAAAGTAACTTTAAAATATCCGGCACGTCAGATTAGAGGTTTGTTGTGTACATGCTTTCAGAACGTCCTCTACTTTCCTGACGTTTCTTCATGCTTTTGGCATTTCGCTGTGTTTGGACTTTCAGATGCTGGTTCGTCAGACCGGGAGTCGAGTCTGGAGCTGATCAAGCTGGACATCTCTAGAACCTTCCCCCACCTGTGTATCTTCCAGCAGGTCAGAAAGAGAAGACTGTTTGACTATCAAATGTGTTAAAATGTACAAACCCAGTTTTCACATTCAGCCTTATTTGATTTCATACAATGTTACTCTGCTAACCTTGCGAAGAAGCAGCCAATCTCACTGTCATTACTGATACTGTTGTATGAAAAGAGCACGACATTTCTGGGAAAGGGCGTGTATGTACTTGTCTATGTACTTGTATGTGTGTGCGTGTGCAAGCATATTTGTGGTCTGTTTTTTTTTTTTTTTTTTTCTTTTTTTTAACCATTGTCTTCTGTATTTCTTTATTTATCATCAGGGCGGGCCGTATCATGACGTGCTGCACAGCATTCTTGGAGCATACACTTGTTACCGGCCAGATGTTGGCTATGTAAGTCACAGACACACACACACACACACACACAAAACAGCTTTAAATTTCCGTTGTGACTCTTCATAGCACAGTGTACTCTTCATGTACACATTTTTTTGATATTGCAAAACAGTAGTGAAGCCTCACATGATAATCTTCATTTAACACAGATCAGAGTGAAGAAAGTGAGTAGACATTGTGTGTTGTCTCTGGGTTTCATGCATGTGTCTCCTTACACTGCACGCACTACGTTCTGTAGTTTTATGTCAGCATATTGCACATCGGTAAACAGGCTGTAGTGGCTGTTGACAGTAGCAGCGAGTGAACTTATGGTGCACTACTTGCATGACATTATACTCATTTAGCTGATGCTTTTATTAAAAAACAGAACAGAAGAAGTGTGTTTAACCATCACCCAAGTGCGTAAAATTTCACTAAACAGTCGATCTGTATTACTAGTATGTAATAATAATACTGTATTACTTTCAGTAAAAAAGAGTGTTCTTTTCTTTTCTCCGTTAAGCTTTGGTGCAAACAAAACAGCTTTTCAGTCTGTGACAGAAGCGGTGTTGACTTTGTGCTGTCCTGGTGTCGGCGGTCAATTCAACAGACTTCACTCTGCATATGAATTGTGGTGCTTTCATATAATTTTAAAAATATGATTAAATGTGGTTAAAAATGACCTAGCACAGGGTTGGATCTCCCACTTAACACCTCTGTGGTCTATTATTGTGTGAATTTGTGCATAGTTTCATTGCGGTCGGAATGACTGATGCTCACCACTTTGATTTCCACTGATGGGAGGAGCTCAGTGGGTAGACGGTATTCTTTGTACCTGTGTAAGTTACAGTCAGCACATTTCCATCCTGAGGCCTCAGCACGATGTAGAGCCGGTAATGACTCTTTCCTCCCCTCTGTCTGTACAACCTGGGTCTGTTTTATGCATCTCTAAAGTAGCAAGTTCGCACATGATTGTATGTTTATTAGCCGATCAGATCAAGGGTTAATGCACAAATAAGATCTGTTTTCAGCAGGTGTATGGAGTAACTGTAGAATATCTGTGGTTGTTTCACATCACTGCAGCACACATGAATGTCGTCACAGGCGTCCCGTCCTGCGATTACCTCCGACCTGCCTCATGTTCGGCATGTCGCTGGTTTGGGCAAAACGTTTCTGCTGTGTAGGTGTGATGTGCCCAACACATTTTCTTTCCTCTCTCCGTCCTCCCCCTCCTAAAACCTGTGAGTCACTACCCCGTGTCCCCACATGATGCAGCCCTGACCCTCCTCACGATGCGTCCATAAGACGTCCCGTTTTTAATCAAGCCTTGGAGAAGGCAGTGTTTGTTTGATTTTTAGACATCATCAGCTCTTTAGTCCACCATGACATTTTCTTGCATTTCTGGCATTAAAAAAAACAAAAACAAAAGAAATGTTTTATGCATCTCTAAGTTCATCATCATGCTGTGTTCTTACATTTAACTCATGTTTGCAGTTCTCCTGAGAACCACATGGTGCTTTTACACTCTGTGGTTTTCCTTGCTGCTCACCACAGCCCCTGCTGTCTTTAAGAAATGACTGTGACTTCCTGCTTTTGCCGACCCCAACCCATGTGCTGCTACACACACACACACACACACACACACACACACACACACACACACACACACACACACACACGGTGCATTCAGCTCTGCAGGGTTTTGTTGTTTTGTCTTTGCATCTCTCCTTGTCAGTTTCATTTCTGTTTCCAGCTTGAATATTTATACTGAAGCTCAACACATCATTTGTAAAGGGAAGTTTTAAATGACATTAATGGAGGTGTTTTAGTGACCAACTGTGAACTAATGATGCTCTGTGCACCAGGCTTGTAGTAAGATTTTTGAACAGTGGTACAACATTGATTTGTGTTTGCTTCTACAAACTCTGTGTGTGTGTGCGTGTGCACGCGTGCATGCGTGTGTGTTTAGGTGCAGGGTATGTCGTTCATCGCAGCAGTGCTGATCCTGAACCTGGACACAGCTGATGCCTTTATAGCTTTTGCCAACCTGCTCAACAAACCCTGTCAGATGGCCTTCTTCAGAGTCGACCACAGCCTTGTCAGTACACACACACACACACACACACACACACACACACACACACACACACGGAATAAAAAAAAAAAAATCACTTCTAATCTGCTGGCTCTTCGTCAGTCAGATGTGCACACAGTTGAACAACACGAGTTGGCTTTATATCGTCAAGCTTCTCAGTGTCTTTCATCACATTGTGATCCACAAAGTAAACCCCAGTGTTTGATACAGCAGTGGAAAGTTATTTTTTTGAGAGCCGGTTTTCACTGAAACCCTCCACACTCACTGCTCTGATACACCACAGCAATCCCTCATCCATTTTTAAAGATGACTCACTGCCTTTCATATCAAACAGTGTGGTTTTTGTGTGTACAGTGTTCTATAAGACCACTTTCTCCTCTCTCTCTACAGATATTGACTTACTTTGCAGCATTTGAAGTGTTCTTTGAAGAAAATCTATCAAAGCTATTTGCAC
>JAVQJZ010107951.1:0-12979 GCA_036025355.1 Leiopotherapon unicolor | reverse complement strand
TGTGCTGTCCTATAAAATGAAATCTTCTGTGTTTAGACAGAGAGTAGAATCACTCTCTTCATTGACGTTTCTACGACTCATCTTCACTTTCTTTACTTTCAGAGTTTCTGCTGCACAGGTGACACTAAGTTACTTTAATCCAGTAGTAGTATTTTTAGAATTACAACATTACATAAAACATACACATTTAAATAAATTGAATGCACACATTTAAAGCATGGAGAGACATTGTGACTGTTTCTCCACTGCAGGTGTGTGGCTTTATCTTTTTTTTTTGGGCTATATTTTTGACATCTTTTTCACATTTTTTTAATCATCATATTATACTCTCTTCTTTTTTAACCTGAGAAACCATGGAGACTCCTGCGGTGACGTCTGAAGTCCTTGGAAGTCCTCTGCGTTTACTGTATAAAATTCAAACTGCGCCTCTGCGTTTAAAGAATTTAATGTTGTGTTTCTTACAGAGTTGAGTGTTTGGCCACTGGTGGGCCTCTGGGGGGTGTTTGGGACACTTTGTGCTCCTCTGCCTCCGAGCCAACTGGACACCCATCCAGTTACGCCGTGCCGTCCGTCCTCCTCCAACATCTGCAGGGGGGGAAGTAAGGAAGTGTAGACAAAGGCTATTACAAGTCATAGTCTCCAAATCATCACAGACACATAATATTTTATGATCAAGCACAAAAAAAGAACTTTTTAAGTCTTATTTTACCAAGAAAAAGGATGAGGAGAGCAGGTACAGTAAACTTTACAGTCTTATACTGTTCATTCAGTCTATTTTTGAACATTCGATTTTTTCCTAGTTTTAAATAAGTGGTCAGATTATTTCGCTTTTAATTGCTCTCAGATTCCTTTCTGCTTGCCACCACTTTCTGGAAAATGATTTTGTGGACCTATTCAGTCTTACATACAGGCGCTCTGATTCACTGCTGACACCCACACTCCTACAAGAAAGTTGTGGCTTCATTATTCGTACTCCCTAATCATCAGCGTCATTCGCCTGGCAGCATTTGGCTGGACGGACCCGTGTACAGTGCATGGATCACAGCTTGGGCTTAAAAAAAAAAAAAAAAAAAAAAAACAGGACGGGGATATGCTGCTCCGCTCAGGCCGATTCTGAAGAGTCGTCTGGTTTTGTGGGACACTTGGCTGCCGTGAACACGAGTTGAGTGGAAAATTTAAATAGCATTAACAGGAGATGAGGGAGGGATGAAAAAAAAAGTAAAACGACCGCCAACTCAATAAAAATGGATCTTCTGAGGAGTTGTAATCGCGTTTGCCCCTTACTCTGTATCTGTTTTCCTTTAAGAGCGTTGGGTAATAAACTTTGGAATCGTCCCACAGGACTCCTGCCAGAAGATCTGGATAAGGAAATGCTTTCTTTTTCAGGGCTCAGCTCTGAGAGCATTTTCAGGGGCTGCCGGAGTTAAAATGTTGAACAGTGAGTTTCAGGATTGACTGTTCGCCTCTCAAGGACATGTTTGACTAATCTGACAACATTCATTCGGGCCACTCCAACCTGGCACAGTGACAATGTGTAAATAATGCAATTCTCCTATTGACTGGATGAAAAGACCATTAGTTGTTGAGATAATTTAATTTCTTTACACTGAACAAATCACTGGATGGATTGACATTAAATTTAAAAAACACACAATCATGTTCCTCTCAGGACAAACTGTTATCGCCTCTAACCTTTCATTTAATCAAAATTTTCATCATGTCCAATACTTTGATATTTTGATTTAAGACCAAACAGCTGGAAAACTAATGACATTCCCAACGGCCTCAGATGTACTTAGCGTTAAGTGCTGACACTAAACTAAGATAGTAATCTGCATACTTTCATCAAATCAGCAATGCAGCTGCAGATTTGGGACACTTGAGACTCCTTCAAATCAGACTTGAATAAAAAATATGAGCATTTGATTGGGATTTGTTCTGTCTGGATGTAACTATCCTGTTCATTAGTCTTGTTAATTGATTGTCTGGAGAGACTCGTTAGCCGAATGTTGACAGCGCGTGCCACGTGGTCTCAGCTGTTGTTTGGTTTGGTTCTGATCAGCAACTTTTCTTTCAAGTCCTACAACTCTCTCTCTCTACTGTCAATTTCCAATAAACACAAAAAAAAGAAGAAAAGTTATCTATTTGTCTTCTCTGTCAGCGAGCTTTAGTCTGTCTGCACGGTTCATCTTCATCATCCAGTTTCTCCACCTGCTGTTGAGCTGTTTTTTTCTTTTTAAACTTTTCTTTCTTTTCAAATAGATATCTGCACACTGTCCATAAAGCTCTCTTACTGCATGCTGCGTTAAAATATCCATTTGAATCAGTTAAATTAGTCTTTAATCTATTAGTGTGATGCAGTCCCAAACATCAGTCACTAACTGTTAATGCAATAAAACTTCATACCAATTCCCTCCAATTACATGAATAAGTGAAGACATGATTACACAAGTAAGCACTTTGATGAGTAAAAGACCTCTCACCTTATCAACATCTTCCCGGCTCAGTCCCAGAACACTTCCCATGAGTCTCAGCACGTCAGCACGCTTGGTTTTAGGTGTGTGGAAATATCCCAAGAACAGGTTACGCATCAGGACCCTGGAAACAGGGCGGCGGGAATAAAAAGGCATGATGTAATTCATGACATCAATCCCATTTTGATATATTAATTTGAGTATTTGTTTAACATTTCTTTCTCCACGGAAACAGATACAAACAAGCTTTATTTATAGTAGTTAAAGCACTTTACACAATGGTAGTGCACACCACTTTCCTATAATTGCCGCTGACCTGTGAAGGCCGTGTAAAACCTGTCGACATGAGAGCGACGAGTGAAAAAATAACCACAGGATTTTTTTGTGAGATGAATACTGCAGAAATGAGTTCTTTTTAATGTGTCAACAACCACACTGTCCTGGTTTATCAAGAATAAAAACCACTGGAACAGATTGGACACTGATTAGGTCCTCTAACATGACTGTCTGTAAACTTGAGTGAACATCATACAGAGAACCACAAATGGTATGGTGGCTCATAATGACCAAACAGGACAATCATATAACACAGAAAAATGACACTGGATATGAGAAGACACACACAAAAAAAATCAATGAACAAAAGAAGGCAGGAGTGGGATTAAGAAAACACTTGCACAGCTCTAATCCAAAGACAAAAGATGAAAAAAGGTTTTCTCCACCCATTAAGAAATGCTTAATCCTGAATTTTATCTGAAAAATACAAAATCACTGAAATAAACCAAAGTTTGCTGCAGTCATGGGCGTGATCGCCTCAGTGTCATCACACTAAATAAATGAGCCCTTATCAAGTTTTTCCACCGCAGTGTGACTTTTTATACTTTGCTCAAACTGTGGGAGTCACTTCTGATTGTCCAATGAAAACCATGAGGGTCCTCAATCATAATTTCATTTAGCTGGAAGAAAGAATGTGAGATTTGACCCAGATAGAGTTGGACTTACTTGTCTATTTTCCCCTCCGTGCTGTTGAGAAGGTTCATCAGCTTCCTCTGCACCTCCTCCAGCATCTCCTGTCTGACATCCACTGTAAAACAAACGTACACACAAATATACACACGTTTTGTAATCCAGGGACGTGAACATCTCTAATGTTCATGCTTGTGTGCCGCAAATAAAAAAGTTGCAATTATCTTGCAACTATCATTGCCACGTAGACAGGAATGCTTCTTATCTTTTTGCAAAACACAAGCAAAATATCAAAATCTATCATTTTGGTTCACATCTCATACAAATTCCTCCTCCTGCTCCTGTTACAGAAAAGGTGGCACAAACTGAAAAAAGTTATTTTTTTTTATAATGTAGCAGAAAGAAAAGGAATATTTCTAAGTTATTTTGCAATATTTTCTGTACAAAAAAACCAGCCTGTTAATATTTTGTTTGTATGTTGCAGAATGAGCAAGGATACTATTTATGTCATTTATAGGTACTTGGAAAAGAAAAAAACACTTTTGAGAGTTTTTGAGAAATCTGGAGATAATTCAGAAGTTTTGTAGAATTTGTGAGACTACTGATTTATTTTTCTTAGTTCTGGGGCCAAGTCCTCTCACTGGTGAAACAGTGGATCAGGAAACTCTCACAGCAAACTATTAATAGAACTCATGTACATTTTCCATAGGTTACTGATTGATAAAGCAAATATATGGCCTCATGTCTGGCCTGAACAAATGCAAAGTCTGGAAGTGGGAAAAGAAACAGTCTGAGAATTTGCTGTGATGTAATGGTCATTCTGTATCTGAGAGTGATAAGAGTGAATTCTGCTGAGTGCGACGTAAAAAAATACAGCCGTACCTCTGCGCTCTGTTATTCAGGCTACGATAAGGACGCTAAACTAAAAATATGAGCCTGAGAGAAAGAAAACCTCTTTAAACTTTAAACTGCGTGGCCATAAATCATCTTGAAAGACATTTATTTTATTGCAACCTTGTGGATATAACTTTATTTTACTGCAAAAATGAGAAGAAGAAGTTCATATGGAGTTTCGCTGCCTTTCTAATCACTCCCTTGTTCATCTTTTCAGCGCCCTCAGAGGACACGTGTAGACGTTGGCAAACACTCAGCAGCAGCTCACCTTGATTTTTCAGCTCTTCGATTTGCTCCTCCTTTAGATCGAGCTGATCGGTCAGACGAGACGCTGAATCTAGAGCGGCGTTGGCTTCGTCGAGGTTTATCTGAGAGAGAGTTATTGTGGCTTTAATTATAACTTCAGCTTCAGCTCTCACCAAGAAATGTGTGGGAATTATGGGGGGGTTATCACATGTGCTCACTTTGTGGCCCTGCTGTTAGATTTAAATACAGTCAGAGGCCTCTCTGATCAGTTATTGATTGCAGATTTACCTGAAGGGCAGATGCTTGGTCTTCCAGCCTCTCAGCCTTTCTTTTCCACTCCTCCTTCTCCTTCTTGTGCCTCTCAAGCTCTGCCGAGTACATGGCTTTCTCTTCTGATAAGGGAAAACACATTAAAAATATTACTAAAGCTACTAGACTGCTGGCTAAAAATGTCTTATCGTGAACATCAGGGTCTCTCATTTTAGAAAAAAAAAAAGTTGGACAAAATACAAACTACTACTAGACAAACAGCGTCTTCGTGTGCATCGAACATGCGAGGAGTGTGAAGCAGCTGGCTTGCCTTGTTGAAACTGCTCTAGCACCATCTGCAGGTTGGAGAGCGACACTGCATACTGGTTGACCTGCTCCTGGGAGGTTCTGAGGTGGATGAGCGCGTCATCCCGCTGCTTCACCACTCCGCTCAGCTGCTCCTGCAGCGACTCCACCTGCATGCTGGCCTGTTGGCTGGAGGCGGATGAACAGTGAGCAGGAAAAAAAAGGAGGAATGACTTTATTTACTTTATTTAATCAGGTAACCCCATCGAGATCAAGACCTCTTTTCCAAAAGTTAAAAGAATGGTCAAACTTTTTTCATTTATTAAATCTGTGCAAGGAAACTCTGTTGGCGCCAAATGATGCTAAACAAATACAAAAGAAAGAACTGACTACATCCAGCGTTAAAAAAACAGTAGGAAAATCTTAAAATCAGCAGTGGAACGGAAAAGATATCTATCAGGTGCATACAGGCGTACGTTATCTGTCCAACAGTGGAATTAAGTTCTGTGATGTGCAGCCGGGGGGACCAGATAATTCATTCTAAATCACTGATGTTAACTTTTTAATATTATGATTCAGTGTGTGTCAAAGGATGTGCTAAAGTCAAGGTCAATGAAACCAAACTACCAACCAGCTATCACCTAACTTATAAAACATGCAGAGAAGATTTCCCACCATTAATTTTGAGTTGGGGTAAATGATTGATCCTACTGACATTCAGGGCTATTATAAACTCAGTGTGGTTGTTAAAGGTTTATTTTACATGCATGACTTGCAAGGATTTCCTCTGCAATTCATTGTGGTCGTCATCACATCGCGGTATGTTTATTTTTAAGGTAGGGCAGTAATATCCGTGATGATTTTTTTTCCTGTAACCAACCTGGCGCTCTCCACAGCACTCGAGGACGTGGCCAGCTTCTCTTCCAGCATCGCCACCCTCCTGCGTAGTTCAGTCTCCCTGTCCTCTGCGGCGAGGGCTTCTCTCGTGTACGAGTCCTCAATCTCCAACAGGTGATTGCGCAACCTTTCCAGCTCCAAGTTGAGACGCTGTTCTTTGTCCCTCACATGCTGAAGCTGTGAAGGAAACAAACATTTTCACATGTGTAGATCTGTAAGAATACCACAGGAACTACTGATTTTTGTCTCCACATATAAACATTTATTTGATGGCTAATAGTAATAATATACATTATTTATGGCAGTAGGTTTATGTGACTGGACAACATGATTTCTTTTGGATAGTGAGAGAAGAGAGAATATTATCTGTCCTCCTACCTCAGTTTGAACTGCGGTGGTCTCCATTTGTTTTTGCTTGAGCGCCATCATCACCTGATCCCTCTCCTGCTGGAACGCCACAGCTTTCTCCTGCATGGACTTCATTTCATTCAGGAGCTGATTCAGCTCACCAGTCTTACCCTGCATCACATCATAAACAGAGTGAATAGTAAGTGTAACTTTTTGAAGAATAAAGGCTAAAAAAAAATGTTGTTCCCAGTCTAATACAGTTTTATGGCTATGTTTAAATTATCAGGAAACATTGACGCTAATCAAACCTCTAAAACTAGAAATTCCTTTGTCTTAGTTTGCAGCTGACCTGATCTTTGTCCTTAAGCATCTTCTCCACAGTCGCGGCCTTCTCGCTCACTGCGCCCAGTTCAAACTCCTTCTCTCTCAGCAGGAGGGAAACCTGCATGTTGGTTTCCTGCAGCGCTCTGAACTCCGACTCTTTCTCTCGAGAGCGAGCAGCTACCAGCTCGTTCTCCTCCTTCAGCTTCTTCCCATCCATTTCCAGAATGAGCGCGCGCTCTTTCAGGTTGGTCACGGCCTGCTTCAGCACCTCGTTGTCATTCTCGCGGTTGCGCAGTGCCTCGCTGATCTGACTAAGCTGGTCGCCTTTGGTCTTGATGAGCAGGTCTTTCTCCCTCACTGACCTCTGCAGGGCATCCAGCCTCTCTCTGAGCTGCCGGACCTCCTCGGCCTGACTCCTCTGCTCGCTCTCCGAGGCCGATGCAGAGTTGGAGAGCCGGTGGTTGTTCTCCTGAATAGTCCTGATCGTGTTTTCCTTCTCGGCCAACTGAGCTCTTAATCGTGCGAGTTCTTCCTGCAGTCTGTCATTGTCTGCTGCTGGAGAGGTTTGGTGAAGTGGAGCCTCAGCTGAGAGAGAAGGTCCACTAGACTGCGCAGCTACGCCCTCAGGAGTCTGCGCCACACTGTCTAGTTTACCCAGCAGGACATCCTTGGTGGTGCTGAGTTGGGTGATCGTCTGCTGGACCTGAGCGAGTTCCTGACTCAGACTTCCCAGCCTCCTTTCCTTCTGCTCGTAGCTCTGGATCAGTCGAGTGTAGTCCACCGTCAGCTTGGAGCTGCAGTCGCTGTCGGCAGAGACCTGACCCTGCAGTTTGATCAGCTCCTCCTGCAGCTGAGCCGACTCGTGCTGCATGTTCTTCACTGTGGTGATCACCTGCTGCTTCCACTCCTCCATCTTCTTCACCTGCTGTTTCAGTGTGTCCCTCTCCTGCAGCAGCTCCTCGAACTGGTTGCTGCTGACGCCTCCAGAGCTGGCGCCGGGCTCTCCTCCTGAGGACTGCAGGACGGTCACCAGCGTTTGGCACTTCTGGGTCAGCGCGTCGATCTCTATGTCTTTCTCCCTGATGATGCGCGACAGGTTCTGGATGGTCTCCTTGAACATCTCTTGGTTTCCTGAGGGATCACTCATGTTGGAGAGGCGTTGGTTCTCCTGCTGAAGCTTCAGCAGGGCCGCCTCCTTCCCGGCCATGATATCCATGAGGCGGTGATAGTCGGAGCGAAGCTGGCTGTTCTCTCGTGTTTTCTCGTTGAGCACGGCGAGCACTTGCTCCCTCTCCACGGCGTACGCCTGCAGCTGCTGCTGTAGGAACATGACATCCTGGCTGTGTCCGCCACCTCCAACCATTGATACTCTGGCGTGGAGCGCCTGGATCTCCAGATCTTTCTGCAGGATCATCTGGGACAGTTTGCCCACTTCATCACGAGACACCACCAGCTGATCCAGCTGTCTGGTCAGTGAGAGGTTCTTCTCATTTAGCTGGCTGATCTCAGTCTCTTTCTCCCTAATGCCTCTCACCAGTTTCTCTATTTCCACCTTAGACAGGTCGTGTTTCTCATTTCCGTTCTCTTGATTTAGAGTTTGCGTCTTCTCCTCCTGTAGGATGACTTCTCCCTGCACAGGAGGAGAGTCCGCACGCCCTCGGCTCTCGTTGAGCTGATCTACCGTCTGATGGAGGCGGGAGATCTCCTCATCTCTAGCATGGATGAGCCTGTCATAGTTGAGCGTGGTCTGCTGGTGGCGAGCGTGAGCCTGCTCAAGCTCACTCTGCTGAGCCTGGAGGGACTGCTGCGACAGGAGAAGAGAGGCCTGCTGCTCTTCCATGGTTCTCCTCAGAGTCTGGACCTCCTCTTCCAGGCCACTCCTGGACGACTTGAGCTGGGTGATCTCGGTCTCCAGCTCTGTGATGATGTCTAAGGTCCTTGGTTCAGCCAGAGATTGAGGTCTGCTCTGCTGATCCCTGAATCGGTCGATCTCTTCTTTCAAATGACTGTTCTCCTCTTTCATGCCGCCCAGCTGTTTATCCTTCTCCTCCAGTGCCTGTCGGAGAGCTTCCGCGTCCTTTGTCATGACTGAAATCCTGTTATCCATCTCCGCCTGCAAATCGGAAGCATTTTGTTTTAAAGTATCCATGAAAGTGTCCTTTTCTTGCAGCAAATCTGTCAGCTGCTTCTGCCCTGCGACTGTGATCGAAAGCATCTCATTCGTGTCTCGGTGGTCAGACGCCAACTGCTCCATGTCTCTCTTCAGCTGAGCTATCTCCATGTCCTTCTCCTGGTTGAGTTTGATGGCTCGCTCGTGCTCCGTCTGCAAAGCGGAGGCGTCCATGGAGCGAGCTCGTGTCAGCTCATCGATGGTCTGCTGATACTGTTTTGCCTGTTCTGATAGTGTGCTCTCAGCCTGCCTCAATTCGCCCTCGAGTTGACTTTTCTCCAGCTTCAGGGCTTCGATACGCGTGTCCTTCTCTCGTACTGTCCTGTTCAGAGCTGCCTGGCTGTCCTTCATCTGCCTGCTGAGCTCCTCACCTTTACCCAGAGCCTGCTCACTCTCTGCCTTCAACCTCTTATTCTCTATCTTCAACTCATAGTCCTCTGACATCGCTTTCTCCTGAGAGCTCCTCATCTCATCCAATTGTCTCCTGAGGTCTGACAACTCCCTCTCTTTCTCTGCTAGCTTCTCTTCAGTTCCCTGCGTCTCCACTCCTCTATCTCCAGCCATATCCAGCTCAGCTTTGGCATCAGACAGCTCCTCCTCTCTCTTCTGCAAAGCCTTCTTCAGCTCTGCGATTTCTCGACGTGCCTCCCTGCTCTGCTCCTGTGCATGTCCCAGTTTGTCTTTCAGGTCCTTAACTGTCCCTTCCAATTGCTGTTTGCCCATATGCAGGTCATTAAGGGTGAAAGCGCTCTGGCTCATTTTCTCTTTTTGGTTGTCCAGCTCTTGCTTCAGTGCCCCTTTCTGTTCTTTGGTTGTGTTCAGCTCCGCAGTCAGTCGGGTCAGCTCTGCCTCGGCCTCCTTCAGCTGTCCAGAGAGCTGCTGCTTCACTGAGATCATATGCTAGTGATGTAAAAAACAAAAAAGCAAAAATAAAAGTAAAGAAACCATCTAAATGTTCCTCATTGCTTTTTTTAATGAAAGGTTAATAAATATGTGTGTTCATATCTGTACATGCTATACACATTTTTGAAACATTATTTTGTACTTTGTTATAATCTGAACATTTCACTGTTTTCATGTGATACTAATCAGACCTGTGTTGCTTCCTGGTTTTGCCGATCTAGCTCCTCCAGCTCAGAGATCAGCGTGTCCCGTTCCTCCTCAGTGTTTCTCAGGGCCTTTTCTCTCTTCTCCAGCTCCACCTTCAGATCCTCCAGTGAATCTGATTCTCCGGACTCGGCTTTGTTATTGCTAACTATTTGCACCTCTGCCATTTGTAGTCTTTCTTGCAGATTAAGCTGTGAAAAGAAAACCACGAAAACTGAAAACTGAACTTCACAATTTTTCTAATATGATCTAGTAGACATAGTTATCTAGACTGTGTACTTTTTACATCCCATTATTAACATCGCATCAGGAAATACTCGAAGTGAACTGCGTCCTTTGTGTTGGGAAGACAAACCTTTTCTTGTTCCAGGACCTCCTTTTCTTGTCTCAATGTCCCAATAATAGTGTTCAGTTCTAGGATGTCTGCATGCTCAACTTCTCCCTTTGGTTCAGCCTAATTGTAAAAAAAAAAAAAGGAAAAGCGTCATTAACTAGGGGGTTAAATCATAAAAATCTACCAATACATACATTAGAGATGTTCAACATAATGTTTGGCGAATGATTTTTAGTCACACTTACGTCAGCCAGGCTTTTCAGTCTCTCCACTTCTTTTTCTGAAGCTGGAAAGTAGAAAATATTTTTAATACGCAGATTAATCATGAGGGAAAACAACCTATAGTTTATACTAAGAAGTCAATGGGAATATCCCAGTCTATGCAATATTGATTTAAGGTTAAATACCTGACACTTTTCATGAGTTTTATTTTAACAGATACAACAGTATTCAAAATAACAAACACTATACCTGCAAGGTTTTTTCTCAGCATCTGGATCTCGTGGTCCAGCTGGGCTTTTTGCAAAGCCTTCCCCTCCTGCTCCTGCACTCGCGTCTGAAGCTCAGTGACCGAGGCCTGCAGCCGTGTGTAGTTCTGCAGCAGGCCAGCGTTTTCCTCCTGAACTTCATCTTTCTCCAGTTGCAGCGAGGCCTGCATCCTCTGCGCCTCCTCCAGCCTGACAGACAGCTCGGCCAGCTCTTTCTCCCGCTGACCTGCCGCTTCCTGCAGGGAGCTTATGGTTTTCTGAAGTTCAGGCAGCTTGGAGGCATCTGATGGGGAAGTGGCTGGACCACCACCTGGTAAGAATTTGGAAGAGGGAGTTTATTTTGTGTGTTATGTTTAGAGTTGAAGGGATTTGTCACGATTACAATGTTTGTTACAGCTGACTTTTGCAGGAGTAAAACACCTTAACTTTATTTTAGTTTTGATTTCCACAGTTACAATACAAATACCAAAATGCAGGCTAACCTATCTGTTCCTCCAGCTCCTCTATCCTCTCCTCGTACTCTGCTAACTCCTCTCTATGTCGCCGTGTGATGTCGGCCATCTTCTGCCGCTGGGCGTCCTGCAGGGCCGTCAGTTCATGCTGGTGTTCGTCCACCTCGCGACTCATCTCCTCTCGCAGCTCCTGTTGCAAAGCAAAGAGGTTGTGAACGTTAGAGTCTCGGTTTCAGTAAAGCTTGTGCAATTTGACAACATAACACTGACGTATTCTATGTAGCAAACAGCAGCTTCTTTACGCATCAAGCCGACACAGAACGACGATAGGAGTGATCTCAAGTTGTGCTCTGATTATAATTTTCACCAGCTGGTTGCAAACTGTGTCGGCCTGCTTTGTGATGCTGGACAGTTTAGCAAACCTATTGCTACTGTAATAAGCTGGCTGCTGCTGGCAGGAAATGATGCTGATGATGTTCAAAAGATGCAAAAAGACACTACACATCTCTACAGAGCTAAGAGGAGCTCAGGTCACTCAACACGAGCAAGACCAGGTACATATGAACCGTCATCCAATAAAAAAAAACTAAAAAATAAATGAATAAAACAATGAAACAAACAAAAACTCACCTTAATAGTTCTTTGAAGTTTGTGAATCTCACCCTGGTCACCATTACCTCCTCCTCCTGCTGTTGATGCCTGAAACAGAAAAAAAAAAAGATAGAAACGGCATCAACCCTCTCATCTTAATCTTGAAGTGTCTCATTGAACTGTTTGACTGGCTGGCCGAAGTTCAACCTTCTGTAGCGAGAACATCTTTCCTGCTAGATTATTGACTTCTCATTATCAGTACCTGAGACATTCGCCTCCAGTGTGCCACCTCTGCCTCCAGACGCAGGACTTCTGTCGACAGCCGGTTGATCTCCTGCTGCGACCAGATGACGTCGCTGAGGTCCATTTCATCGCTGTGGAAGCCCTGATGGGAACCCGAGGGTCGTGACAGGAAAGAGGAAGCAGCAGAGGAGGTAGTGGTAGAAGAAGAAGTGGTGATGGGCAGCAACGCGGGACCGACGGAGGCGGACTGAGCCGACTGCTGCAGCTTCTGGACTTCTTCCTGGAGTCCGCTCTGTCGAGCTTTCAGGTGGCTGATCTCCACCTGAGAAGACAAACAGACATTAAGACTCTTTAGACCAAAATCTAACATGATCTTCACACCCATACTTTAAACTAGACTGCCTCACAACACAAAACCTGATGCAGTGGTTTTTGCTTCCTGTTTAATTAGATTTTGTATGACTAAATGCCTTAATCAAAAATACAAGTGTACATACATCTTTCTGTTGCAGGAGGGTTCTGTACTCTGCAGACTGTCTTTTAATCTGGATCTCTGATGCCTCCAGCTTTTCCTCGAGCTCTGCATGGAGCTTTCGTAATCTCTCATACTGCAAAAAAGGGAGAGAAAGAGGGAGAGAGAGAGAGAGAGAGAGAGTCAGTAACATGGAAAAATGCAGGAAATTAACATTTTTAGGTGGTCAAAGGTCGCGGTCTAATACAGAACAACACCCTGTAGCTTAGAGAGATGCGAAGGGAAACTTAAGTTAGATGGATGTTTATTAACACACTCATCCTGAACAATAGTGCTGGTTTTAGCCTATATTTTTTGTAACAACAAATTTCCTGAAAAGATGTGTGTTGGTCCGCCTCTTAATATGCTTTAAATTCCT
>JAVQJZ010107936.1:0-20750 GCA_036025355.1 Leiopotherapon unicolor | reverse complement strand
ATTTGCAGGTTTGGCAATCTCTGGCGATCCTCTAATGAATCCAACATTTTAAAATCCTAATATATCTTACTTTGATGAAGGATGATAATGATTTTCATGTATTTCGTATTCATTACATTTCGATGTGATTTAAATAAAAGAGACGTTTAACAGAGAGCATGAGACTTCCTAGTTCATTTCTCCTTAAATGACCCAGAACAAACCTCACCCCCACTGTGGCATCGAGGTCCAAGAGTCAGTACTGACACTGATGACTTCCAGGCACAGCCCTGTACCGCTAATGCTGCTCTCCCCACCCTGTTAACAAGAGTTTGAGAGCAGTTTTTTCATGAAAAACCTAGATGTGGAGAGAGAGTGACTCAAAGACTTTTTCCGCTATCAGCATGCATATATGACTGTCCGCAGCTGTGACCTCTGCCTCGACATGCATGGGGCTAAGCCCTCATAGGCCATAATGATGTGTTATGAAATACTGTTGATTTCACTGAGTGGGAGCAAACGGAGGTAAAAACTTGCACACACATCTGCAGCATTGTGTTGCACTTTAAATCTATTAATGGATATTGAAAGAGCAAACGAAGTAGATGAAGGGTGAGGGAAAAAGAATGACGTGTGAGATGTGTCTGTGTCAGTGGGGGCTCGTTTGAGTGAGCCGAGTGCAAATATGGATGTGTGTGTGTGTGTGTGTGTGTGGATACATGCTCAAGGCAGTACTTATTCAACAGAATGAAAACATGTCAGAACATGGTTACATGGTTCACCTGTCCTGGCAGGGCTGTTACACAATCCCTGCTCAGTTAAAGACACATCCCAGTGAAACAGGGCAAAAAAGAAAAAATACACAGGCTTTCTGCTGATATTTCTACAAGTTATGATTCATATTGTATCATTTTCATTTACGAGGGGCACTAAATTAGTTTTACATAGCAAAAACCCCCTCTTGCAATGTACGTTGTCAAAGGTGTTTCGAGCAAATTTGTCATACTTTGGCCCCACCCACAGAGGGAGCAGATGATGCTTTTAAGTGGGGTTGTGTTTATTGTATTAATCCAAAGACTTACTTATATTTGAACAACTCAACGACGTGGTATTCAGGGTTTCGTAAGCGGAAATCTTCTGATACCTCTGAGTTCACTGGTTGAGACATAAACTGGCGTCAGAGCCAAAGGAAGCATTGCCAAATGCTTCGTCAATGTCAGAAATACAACCTCGCAAGTTCATTTTGAAGGCAGCAAGACTAAAAAACATACCCAGGTTCTGCAGCTCCGTGTCCTTAAAGCTGGGTCATTACAGCATTTGTAACTTTCTCCCCTGTTTCCAGTTTGATACTGATCTCTGCAAGAAAGTGAGAAAGATTATTTCCTTTTTTCCTATTCCTTTAACTCTGGTGAACTTTTTACACATGATTTTGCTCCAGTTGACTGCCTGCAAAACATCTCAATTACTGATCTTATAGGAAGCTGAAGAGTAGAAAAGAAGCCACAGTATTAGCTGTGTCCCCTGACCTGCAAGCAGTCACTGCATCACTGAGCTTCCACCACAAACTATTTCATGAGCACACGTGAATTTATTTCACTGTGCTACTTTCAGATGATATTTGGCACTTCCTCCACCCACCACAGGCCTTTATCCTGCTGCTCCAGACAAAAGGCTCTCCTGCAGTGAAATCACCAATCCACTAATAGCAGATCACCAGCATGGAAGGTCTATCAAAGCTTCATGGTACCCACTACCCCACTGGCCAACATGCGCACTCCAATTAATCCTTCACTAATGCGATTTTTTACTGGAACAGTGAAATTTGCCAATAGCAATGGGATGATTTAGAGCACCATACTGGGCTGAGCCCCTCATATCTCCTTAGATGAACATAGCTTACTGTATGTGCATTAATGCTCCCTTGGCCCCCATTGGTGGAAATCCAAATGAGGGCACATCATCCCAGAGAGCATCCATATGTATCAGCATACCGAGAGGTCCAGGAACGGCAGCAAACCGACCATCCAGCTGTTGTGCCAGTTGTGTGGTAAACACAGCGAGGATTAGCCCTGCTCTTAAGCTCAGAGATAATGATTTGAAATGGCCTAGGGTCAAAGGTCGATTGCATGTGTCCTGTTTTGTGGGCATCGTAATATGCTCCCTGCTTCCTGTCTGTGTTCGGAAATAGAAAGACCTCTGGTCCGGATCGGAGGATACTTAGGCGCCCGAGCATCCGCCGTCATACCACAACTCCAGGGATCAGAGAGATTTTTGAAGGATAGAAATGACAAACAAAAATATACGGTGCAGATCACATGCGCAAGCAAGGAAACACACATGCAATACTCACATTTACAGTGTGCACAATACCGGCTCATCATTTGCACCTGTGTCTCTCTATTGATGAGAGAAATACCTCGCCTGACCTTGTGGGTAATCTCTGGATAAAGTGCATAATTCACACCGGGTCATCGAAGGTCTTTACTGGCATAATAGACATTAACGAATGCTTTAATGTATGTGTACAGCTCAGTCTGTTAAGGTCAACTGATGAATACGCCCTCAACTCCCCTCAGATATTAAATACCGTTGCACAATATCAACAGACCGGAAAGAATAATCTCTCCCCAACCTAGGAGCAGCAGCTGTAGTTTTTTTGATATATTCATAGTGAAATTATTCTGGTCCAGAGCTCAGAGAGATCCATACAGGGCTATAATTTACCTTTGGAGTTCAAAGCCCCAAAAAACTGCAGCAATTGTCAATGGTGGAAAGCAGAAATTTGTCCCAGAATAAGACCCATCCTGCTTGACACACCTCCTTTTGTAATATAATTTGTCCTCAAAATGAAAGCATGTTACAGGTTTAAAAGGATTAGGTTCACAAACTGAGAGCACTGTTAACTGACCACAGGCTGATAGTACAACAATTATAGCTGTGCTGAAAATAGACAGATAGCTGTTAGATAAGAGTTGCACTACCCATATTACACTAACACACAAAATTCAATCGTTTTATCCCGGCAGTCTGTCCTGACCTAACTTTACCTTAGTATTCTGGGTTTTTAGCAGGGATTTAATTTTGTGACTATTTCAGCCTTGACCTGAAGCTTTAAACCATCCAGTTCAACCAGTTTATTTAAAAAAACTAGGCCCACACAAACCCTCAACAACCACATCTGATTGTTTCTGTGAATTTGTCATCTTGTAATTTCCGTCACCGGTGAGGAAAGCTGCTGTGATTCAGTGGTGATTCTGTATACTGGGTTGAGGATCTTTTCATTTGTATTTACAATGTACTGACCACCTCTGGAATGATAAGAGGGGTCAATTATCTCTCCCCAAAACAATCGCACCTCAGCTTCCACTCGCAAGCTTTTGCTTTTTCATCTGCAGATTGAGAGTCCCTGTCATGGTCAAAAGTTGGATCCATGCACACCATAATTTAGTAATTCCTCTGTATCACATTGTTCATGTTGGCTTAAAAGTCAAATATCATCCATTTTTCACATTGGAAAAAGTAGTGTGACAAAAAATATGCCCATTACCCAGATCCATATCCATGACTTTGAACTTGTGCCATGGTTGAAAACTTGGCCTGAGGGACATGCACACAATCAAGTGTGATACCCTATAATTAATAAGTTATTCAGTAATCAAACTTGTGCTTGAAAGGTGAAAAGCATATGTGAGTACACTTCTTTAACAGCAATGACAAATGGAGGGACAGTTAATCTCTTTGTCAACTCTGTCATGTCCAGTCACTTTCCATTGAAAAACCTGTTCAACAGACAGGACTGGTCTCGCACTGCGCTGGCACAAACAGCTTTCCCTGCACAAACATGTTTCTTTTTAAAGAGCCTTCTATTCCCCGGAGGAGACAGTAAGTGAGCATGCATATTCATGACGGTTGCATGTATTGTCATGTTTCAACTAAAGACAGAGAGGCACGTACCGAATAACCCATCCTCGGGTGAATCGCTGTGGGCTTTTACACGCTAACAACCACAAGTGCATCATGCGTAGTGGTGGGAATGCACAGGAGGCAATGCAAAAAGATAGCTTTCGACAATAATGGATGCGTAGAGCCAGCAGGAGAATGCAGCCTGTTTAAGAATGATAGCTGAAAGCCAAGCCATTTTCGGGGGGTAGAGCCATAATGCAGAAATCCCAAGGGGCAGCACCTGCCTGCTTATACAGGCAAGAAGACACGTTTCTTTCCCCAGCACACACACACACACACACACAGCATGCAGGGCCAGTAGAGGCTGTTGCTGTGGTGGTGTGAGGTGCAGAGTAGGGCCCCTCTTGGGCAGAGGGTCTTTGTTCCTCTTTCATGGGCTCTGCTTCCCTCTGATGATGGGCCCATTGTCCGTGCTTCCAGTGGACCTGCACCATTCAGGCCTGCTGATAAAGCCCCCTTTCACAAAACCGAAGCGGGGGAACAAGTAGGGTAAGAGGGAGAAAGGGGAGAGAAAGGCAGTGATGGAAGTGTGGAAAGGCAAAAGAGATGGGAAGGAGAAAATGCAGCGAGAGGCAGAGAGGGTTAAAGGCAGGAAAGAAAGGGTTGTGATGGAAGAGACGGTTCTGGACGGGTGAGCAAGACTGGTGAGATATTCCTGAAGCTGATCTAAAAAAAAACCCATCAAAGTTAGAGAACAAAAGAATAACTGGATTGGAGTGGAGTATTTCAAGTTAATGAGAAAGTAAAAGGTTTTACTTGCCTCTCTCTCCGGCCCCTCATCTGCTGATCGGAGATTAGCCATCAAGTGAACAGAAGCTCTTGTCTCTCCAGTTGTTTCCAGCCTGTTAGATCACACACTGTGCAGTCAAAACCAGCATGCATCCAGTGTGCACCGCATGTCCCCGAAATGTTTTTCCATCACTGCATTTTTTTTCCCCTGAACTTTGAGGGAAGCTTTGCAGCACTGTTAATGAGAGCTAACATTAGCGCTTGACTTGCAGTACTCTTGGCTGCAGTTCAGCCAAGCAGCGCTTACGTAATTATGCAGATTTATTTATTTATTGTGTGTAACCATGCGACTGAACCAAACATGCCATTTTTTTTATGCAAGGAAAAGCAGAGGAAGGAGGAGGAAGGAAAGGCAAAAAAGTGACCGCTGTCGCTGTCATGCAGAGCCAGAGGGGATGCTGCTGAGAATGTCACACAGCGTTCGGTCATACCAGCAGGGCTTGGCCTTGAGGCAGCCTCTCCCCTTTCTCCTCCACAGGATTAGAGGGGTGAGTGGTGAGCACTCATCATGGTCATGCGTTTTTCACCAGCTTGCTACACAAGTGCATACAGGGAAAATGCACAAGCAGAGAGCAGACAGAAGTGGTAAACAGTAGCCAAGTACCACAGGAAGACATGGATTGGGGCCACAGGCCATAGAAGGACAAGGAAAGAGTGAGGCAGCTGGTCACTTCAGATGGTTAATGATCCAGTCGCCTTTCACGCTGACTGAAAAGCAAGGGGCCAGAAATAACAGACTACAGCCGAGAGAGATATTAAAGCAGATTTGCCCCTAAGATTTAATGAGATCTTTCACCCATCAGGAACTCTCTACCAAGAAGTCCATTAATCCACCCTGAAAAGTAATAATCTAAAAATAGTTGCCCTAACGATGAGATGTGTCAAACAGATTCTGTGTACTATTTTTGGATAAAGCCGCGTGACGTGATGCATTTCAGTGGAGGTGGTCATCATAACATAATCTGCAGCGAGCCTGTCCAGAGTGTTTCATGTCACAGTGCAGTAGCTCGAGCCGAGGCGTCACGCATTAATGCTTACGTCTGGCTGTATAAACGCTCTCTTTACGTAATGCAGAACAGGAACTGTGGAAGAGTCCTCTGAGAGCAAGCTGGTCTCTGTCGACGCATAGGATGAAGATGCCCTCCCATATGCTGTTGAAAAAAGAAAATAAATCAAAGCTGGTGACTCAGTTTGACAGCTCGAGCACTCTCATTTGGACGTTTTAAAGCAGAATGTTGACCACATCTGTGAGAGAAAACTAACAAATTGCTTTGCACATCCTCATCAGAGGGAGCTCAAAAGCAGCATGGTACGTCATGGCATTTAAGGTCAAAATAAAAACTTTCTGAAATGTTAAAAATATTCCGCAATGATTACAAAGCACCGCCAAAAGCCTCCGAGGGCACATTAGCGTGCCAAAGCAATGAGCCATTTCAGAGGTGCAGTGTCCGTAGCAGTTTGAGTTTTCATTCCGTCATTTTAATCCAGTGACTGTGCCCATTACATGTCTGATATCTCACAGACTCGTGTGTGTGTGCGGGGTCATTCAGGGGGCCAGAATAGATTTAACAGGTATCAGGAATAGAGCTGAGTAATTATATAAGCAAAGAGACCCACTAAATGAGCATTTACATAAATCCTTGCACAAATAGGCATCATGTGAAAAAAAAACTGTTGCTCAGACTCAGATAAAAATACCCGTTTTTTTGTGAATGGAGAAGGGGTTGCAGATCCATAGGTTATGATGGTAATTACAGGGGTTCAAGAGGGGGAGACAGGAAGAACTGAAACTGAGTGGTGAGGAAAGCCGCAGGGAGGATATGTTTTTAGAGGAGACGTGGATGTGTTCGGGACTTCCATCCGCGCAGCAACAGGCACCGGGACAAAACAACAAGAAGAGAAAACAAGAAATGTGGAGGTTAGGAGAGGAAAAAGAGGAACTTGAGTGTGAGAGAGGAAAGAGAGTAAAAGACAGAGGGAAGCATGGAAGAACTCATGTGTCTTGTGACTTGTGTGTCATCCTGACAGTTGTGGTGTTGTGTGGTGTGATTGAATCACATTTAGTAAAAAAAAATTAAAAACAAAACAAAAAAAACAAGGACGCATTCAAAATGTGTTTAAATTCAATTAACAAAAGAGGAATCGTGAATGCAAAGTACAGAGACAGGAAGATTAATGTCATTTGAGCAAGGGAGGTATAGAGAGATGGGGGAAGTTAAGGAGGGCGGAGGGAAAGGGACGGAGCAGGAGGGGTAGGTTAAGTACAAATTTGGAACCACACAAGCCAACCGCACGCTGAAAGACTGTAATTTGGATTTTCCCAGAATAGCCGGTAAACGAGGGAGAGAGGAGGGACGGAATAACATAAACTCTTTAGCAGCACGCAACACGCACAACAACAACACACTCCCCTAGACAGCCATCATATCTCACACACACACACATCCATGTCATGTATATAGAGGCGTACATACGGGCACACACACAGCTGTATTATGTGTATACATACATCCACATGGATAAGGATTACTAAGTCACGTACATGTGCAGAAACCAAAGCGTGTATTAGCAGATCACAGATGAAATACTGAGATATAAAGATGTAAATTACTCTTAATCACTTTCGTGTCAAGAGTTAGATGTGAAGATTGATACCACTCTCATGTATGTACAGTCAATTTGAAGCAAAGCCAAAGTCCAGCAAGCTTAGTTTAGTTAGAGCAAAGGGTGCAAATTGGGAAATAGCATGTTTTTTTTCAAAAGGTAGGCCTACCAGCATTTCTAAAGCTAAATTTAATCTGTACAAAAAACAAGTTTAAAAACAACACGTTTCATTACTTTTGGACAGTCTCAGCGACTTCACTCTTGGAAGTCTCCACAATTCACTTTTAGTTTTCTTTTGTCATTTTGCTTCTTGTACAGACTAAACAAATGACACAAATCGTTCCTCTTTAAAAATGAAAGAGTTAAAGGTGCTCCCAGGTGGTGTTTTTTATTGCTTGCTTTTATTGCTTCTTTTATGACTTCATCATAAGCTAAATGTTGATGGCTTCAGCTTCATATGCCTAGACTGACACCAGTCTTCTCATCTTGTAGCTCATGACAGCATTACTGTCAACAAAATTGAGTCCCAAAAATCTGTAATATCGTATTAACCAAAGTGACGATGCACCCCTTAAAATAAAAAAAAGACTTTTTATACAGCAGAACTATTTGTTTCTCACTGTTCAGTATTTACGCTAAGCTAAGATAATGCTGTTCATATTTGTGTGTGTGTGTGGGGGGGGGGGGATTTTGAACTTGTATTGGAACATATTGCATCAATACGCCTACAAACGATATGCTTACATCAGATTTGTGAGGTGCATGTCGGCTCCTGTGTCTTCTGCGTCACACCCTTCACTTCTTCGACCCACAAAGACATTTGCGTCTATCCTCAGAGAACCATAATTCCAGCCTCAGACTTTCCAATGGCGGTTGCTTTAAAGCTAACAACACAATTGATTTATTCGTGAGTTTTTTAATTTTTTTTCCACCGCCGTTTTCCTTGTTTTTCCTGCTGTGGCCATTGTTGCTCCTTACCAACACAAATTTCCCTGCAACCGATCTCGCCACTTCTACAAGTAACTAATTCTTTCGGTACTTCCTAAAACAGCTGAAACCAATGATCTCATCAGCAGCCGTAGTGTCATGGCTGATTTATGGCTTTGCGTTGAGCACTCCTACACACGGCTGCAGAGCACCGCACACAGTGAGCTCCAGATATCCATCGCAGTGGAGGTTACGTCCTCGTCGAGACACTTTCAGCTGCACGTCGGCTCTGCAGACAATGCACAGACGTGCATGGTCTCCAGCAGCTGTCAGTCAAACCTATAGTTTTAGATAGGAGTGCATTCAGCATAACTGGACACAGATGTTGTGAAAAACTGGGGATCTGACATGCTGACTAAAACGCTAACAGCATGGGGAGAAGTATAAACAAAGTGTCACTCATCGCGCAAAGTTGGAAAATCAGCTCTAATATGTCGAGCCTCTCCGTATCTGCTTTACTTGCAACTTCAATTCATTATCATGTAGGGACTGGATGTTATAATAGACTGGAAGATTGCTGGTTTCAATTCTAACCCTGCTGGGAAAATCTTAATGGGGAAGAATAAAAAGCGATAAAAACTGCCTACTTTAATTTCAGTAACTGCTGCTAAAGTGCCCTTGAGCAAGGTATTATTTCTACAGTGGTATGCTGCAAGTTAATGAGGCAGCTGTGTACTTGAAGCGAGGCGGCGAAACAGTGGCAAACTTTCCTCCCACTGATAAAGCAGTAAAAACCAAAGTATGATTTTTACAACCGCTTTGGTGTTTGACTCAGCAGTGCAAATACTTATAGGCTTTATTCCACAATGACCCCTAAAGGAGGTATGCAGACATACCCGCGCATTAAAAAAACCCAAATTAATCAGAAGTAAAGGAAGTGGAAATCTTGTTAATAATAATGTATTATAATGAAGAAAAAGTAAGTAAACAAATAACGAAATATACATATGAAGTGGAAAGCACACTTTAGTTTTCAGTGGTTTAAGATTGATGAGATTGGTAAACTGTTTGATACTCTTACTTCTGAATGTTTTTCTGATATGTAACTAATAGTATCTATCTCATAATAATACTATCTCATCTGTTTCTGTCATTGTTAAAACCATGGTATAAATGATAATGATAATGGTGGGGTAAAAAATTAGAAGTCAAAAGCAAGAGTGAAAAACTGGCTTTGGGGGAGGTGGCAGAGGGAAGGGAATATTTGGAGTATCCTGACTATGATAATAGAAGCCTTGATCTCCTGTCAAATATTAAGTACATTTCCTTGCAACATAACAAAACTGGAAATTGATTTTAACTTTTAAAACAACTTTTAACTTTGTCATGCCAGTCCTGGAGATCCATATCGTTGATTTAACCTGAAACATAATGTATCCTTGATTACTAAATGAATCCACAATCGTTAAGATGAATACACAGCCTGCTTATCTATTTTCAGTGTGTGTGTGTGTGTGTGTTGGCTTCGCACACTGGCACAAATATTTACACAGTTGCTGCTTTGCGCCTTCTGGAGTGCAACCTTTTGTTTATTTTCACCTTGTCTGGCTTATTGTGCATTAACATGCCATCACTAGCTCGGACCGAGCATGAAAACACCGAACAAAGCTCGCCACGTCTGTGGCGTTGCCGTCAGCCCTCCTCGCCACATTCTGTTACAGCAGGTCAAGCGGAAGAAGTGGGTCAGTCGCTGATTGAAACTGGGTCACGTTGGCCTATTGCTGATGGCCCTCGGGCCAGCCAATGTGGATATTAAGAGTCCGCTGCCCTCATTAACAAACAATCATTTTCACTCCAGGATTAACACCCTATGATGATGTCTTAACCTAAGTGTCATTTTGACTGTTAAAACTAAAGACTTGCTTGAGGATGAAAAGAGATTAAGCTTCATTTGCATTTTTAGATTTTAGGCGTTCAGCAGAAGCTCTTGAGTACATCATTAGAATAAGCTTCAATTCCTAAATGGTATTTCCTTCCAGTGCTCTTGTATGACTTGGCTGGGCCATCCTGTATTTAATGAAGCTTTAGTACAGAGATCAGATGAATAATTTGTGTGGTGATGAGTTCTTTTTATTCATTTCTATCAATTTAGTACATCTTGCCTTGACACTATCTGGGTTGTCTTGGCATGCTAAATATCTTTCATCAGGATCAAGATATAGTTTTAATTTTTAGCTTTAGGTTTATTTCCTTTTTGGCCAAGAATTAGATAAGTTAAGATTGATCTGATGTCTGTACAATAAATATAGAAGGAAACAGCTGGCACTACTCTGTCAAAAGGTAACAGCAGTGGTTTTTTTCTGCCCAGATAAAGGTGATAAAACACGCTGATGGACTTAAGTGTGCTGGTATGCTGATGTTGTTACATCTGGACAGGGCTAGGCCAGCTATTTCCAATGGATTGCTGTCATTATTTTCATATTTTAACTCTTGCCAAGAAGACAGACATTCAGACATTCAGTTTTTTCTTTTATTCTTTTATTTCTTTGACACAAATGCGAAAGGAATATTTAAAATGATTATCTGGACAGTGTCACTCAGCCTTGAGCCTTAAACTATTCAGCATTTTCCCTGCAGCTCAGGTTTGTTGTTCAGATGTCCTTCTTCATTAATCAGTGACTTCAACCGCTGAGGAAAGCCTTCCTTCCTGTGGGATAGTATTCACTTGCTTAAACACATTTGTGATTTTATTGGCTCCGAGTGTGTGTTATTACCGCAATGTTCTTCTTCTCTATGGTTTCTGAAAAAGCAGCCTGGAGAGCCAGTCGCTGCTGAGATGAGTCAGCCCATCAGAGAAAACCAGTATCACCACCAGCCATGTGTCATTATGTATTCCCTGAACTTCCCTGTCATGGCTCTGCGGCCGCCCTTCATGGTGCTTTTTGGGATTCTGAAAGACATTCAACACATCTGTGATTTTCATCCTTCATTAGGTAAAACAAATAACCTAAAGGTAGAGAACCAGAGCTGCGCCGCAAAGATGAGCCAGATATGTTTTGTTTGATTCGATGTGAGATTGAATTTCTTACCATCGGTAAACAAGCTGGAGGGCGCACTTGACATCGGGAGGGGGAAAAAAAAAACGTTGTTGTCATGACAAGTCATGGAGATGGGTTTGACGGCATTGTTTTGCACAGTGCGTGGGGCATTGTCGGCCAAAATGTTGGCAAGAAAAAATAATATGCGGTTTTGTCTTTCATCCGTTGGGTTCTGCATTTCTGTGATGATTGCTCTTTTTGCCATGATGCCAAAGTCAGTGAAAGGGGGTGCAGTGGGTGAGCTGGATCTTATTGGCTTTCTGTTAGTCATTTAGACAACATTGTACATTTAATCGGGATAACATCTACCCTAATTGTCGCTGAGGACATTTTGTTTCCATGTGGGACGTCATTGTCCTCATGTAGGTTTGACCACATCGTTTTCGATGTCTGTGAACGCAGTGACATTTTGTACTCGAGCTAATAGATGTACCTCATACAAAACCAGTTATTTCAGTTCCCGAGGTCATTTCATCCTTCAATCCAGATATAAAGACATTTTTGGCAAACCCTGAACCGGGCTTGGTTGTGAATAAATCATTCTAATAGTGCACGCTGACAGTTAGACTCTTTTAGTGGTTTTCATGCAGATTTGAGCCAAATGTCCGGGCTAATTATATTTCATCCAGGGATCTCCTCATCACACGTTTCCCTGCTCTTTGAAAAAATGCAGTGAAAAGGCCTTGATGAAAGATTGTTATCACTAAGCTGAATGTGCTCAGGTGTGTTTGCTCTGCCTGCAAAGGTGCTGCAGGCCATTAACACGCCCATCAAACGTGCATGCATGCAGACAAAGCGACATTCAGTGCCACGAGATTTGCACACATGTTCATACACATGCCTGTACGCACACACAATTTGTCCATATCAGAGAGACAGACGTGATTTATTGCCATCCCCTCTTTGAAAAGGGGTTTGTGATTATATCAATAAATATCCTTTTCAGTTTCAGATATCACTTTTGCCGCAAACTGTTTAGCTGGCTGAATTTCTAAACCAGCACACACGAAAAAACAGAGATTATTCTTGGCAAACGAAACAAAACAAATTTTTCAAAAATACACAATACACACTTCCAAACTGTGCTCAGAGGTCATGTCGGTTGCTTGTGTCCTGATCCAGTCCTGCTGTAAGTTGGCTGCAGTCACACCCAGCGCTCTCACAAAAATCAAAATTGACAGATGAATTGAACCGTTTTTTGGAACACTCATTTCCATCTATTTCACTGTTGCTGACTCCCTGTATCTGGCACTGCAGAGCACTTTTAATCTGATTAGTATATTCTCTGTCATGTCAATAAAAAAGGGTTTAAAGAATAAATCACATCCAGGCAGGCCCGGGGCATCCTTTGTGGAAAAACAACAAGAGATTCTAGGAAAAAAGGCCATTAATTGATCATCCATGAAATATGTACACCATTTTCTTTGGGCTATTTTCCTCTAAAAGCATACTGATTGCTTTTCTAAGAAGTACATGGAACATGTACATGGACTCTTCACTGATATTCCAATAGGTTGAGTTGTGTTTTGTTTCCTAGTAACATCACTATGACTTTGTTGCTGTAGATAAACCAAGCCGTTTTGTCCTTGCCCATGACTGTATTTATACGAGTTGGTTTTCAGTGTTCTGTGGTCTTTTGTGTTTGGTATCACACAGTGAGTGTTTTGTTTGAGCATTTGTAATGTGGTCAGCGCTCACACGAGAGACATGTCCAGTAGAGGGTGGATTGGTGATGTGTGTGAGCATGTGAACTGAGCTGGCTACGTCTACGCTCATGAATACAGACTGAATGAAACTAGACAATTTTGTGTTTAGGTTTATCCAAAATGTATATTTCTCTGCGTCCATAAATGCACGTGTCTCCACATTTCTAGGAAGACCTTCTGCTGCTTTCTTTCTCTCGTTTTTCTTTTCCTTAAATTTCCATCTGCATGTGTTTGTATATTTGCATTGGGAGAAACCTGGGAAGGGCCAGCGTCTGGACGAAACCAGGCAGACAGACGGACGAACATGCCAAATTTTGACCGAGGGAGAGGAAGGCGATGTTAAAAACAAGGGAGGACAAGAGGAAGAAAAAGGCAGAGAGAACTTGGACGGTGGAGAAAGTGGAGAGAGATGGGGCCCCTGACCTGACCACACTGACACACTCGGGTCTCTCTCTCCTTGCCAGCTGTGCATTGTGGTCGATTCGCAGAGGACACACTCGCACACACATATACTTATCTACGCATGCTGGCGATGAGGACATACTTGGCCTGTATGCATGTGTGTGTCTGTGTGTGTGTGTGAGTGTGCGTTTGGATGTGACAGCCTATCCATGCGTGCTAAAGCGAGCGAGGACGCTACCAAAAATCCTGCCGTCTGTGTTTGTTTTCCTTCCAGCCTTTTTGCCTTTGTGTTCACATCCCTGAACCTGTATGCACATCTGTGTGTGTATACGTATATTTACACGTCTGCTGGAGTGTGCTGGTGCTCATTTCCATCTGTTTTTCTTGCTCAGCAGCTTCAGCTGGCAGGATATTGGTGTGCAGTGTGTCCCCATGTACCACTCCATCATCTCAGCGTCTTCGCTGCATCTCCACGTGTCACGTCTGTGAACCATTAGCCATGTCGAGCACAAACGGAGTAATTAGGAATAAGTGCTCAAAGGTGCAGCAGTCAGACCCCGCAACCCCCCCCCAAAGATCCCTTCCCACAATCCTTTGCCGCATTTGTGAGGCCACCGTTCCCACCACTGGAGCCTGACTGTTACCCAACGCGCACATCTCCGCAAATAGAAACGGTGCTGCTAACAGGCAATGTGGGCTCCCTGTGTTTTCAGAGCGGGGCCACGGCGAATGCTGACTGGCCCTGGAAGGGGATATTTTTACTGTGTGTGGAGTCCTGCTGGACTGGCAGTTGATAGAGGTGCAGGAAATGCAACATGGTCAAAGAGTCAAGGAAGGGAAAGTTCCCTCTTAACACAGCAGTTTGTCATGCCTGTGTATCATTCCGTGTGTGTATAGTGCACAAGCCCGTGTTTATGTGTGGTTGTGGGTGCATGTGTGTACATTACACTGTAACCAAATGCGGGTGGGCTTTTACAGTATGTGTGCGCTGTGTTTAGGCAAGGAAAACTGTCCGTGTGTTTGTTTGTACGAGTGTTGTGTGTGTTTGTCTCTCCTGTTCTTGGAAACAGGCTTTCCTTGGCAAAGCAGGCAGCCAGCGAATCCGCTGTAACCTCGGTAACCCCCACCCACCACCACCATCACCACCACCACCTCCACCCTTCCTCACCCTCCAGGAGAGAAGCTGGGAATCAATACGAGGCAATCTGAGGGAGTGAGCGTGCCAGCATCCGTAAGCTGAGGTTTGGGCATGGAACATCAGTCAGATGCACACGCACATATGAGCATCCAAACAGTTAGACATAAACACACACGCATGCACGCGCACACACTGCGCACACATGTTAATGTTTTGCGTGGACGTGGGGACTTCCCACACAAGCTCATGACATCTTAATTCACCGGCAAAGTGCAAAGTGGTAGATAGTGGAGGGAAGAACGGAATGGAAAAAACTGTATTGCTCCAGCTGAGGTCAGTTTTGGAGACAAACCCCTTGTTGAATGAGCAAAGCAAAAACCTGAAATATGTGCCTTAATCGCTGTCCTCGCTCTGCCCTCCAGTGATACGTGCTGCCGCCCGAGTCAAACAAAGAGCGAAGAGGGAAATCAGCACAAACATATTTGCATATGCTCACAGTTTACTCCTGAGCGAGCGCAAATGTTTTGTGGAAAATGGATCCAAATAATGGTAGATGCATTCTAATTAAGATAAGGCTTTTTTTCCATTGGTGCTAATCACTTATACATATAAACAAATCTGCTTGCTATGCATAGATTATATGAATAAATTCACCTACTCATACACACCCACTCACATACACACAAACGTAAACACACTGAGGCCACCATAAATTACAGTCATCCCATCTGGGAGCATTAAGAAGCTGTTAATGAATAGGGTGCTGGAGCAGCAGCCACAAGTGGAGCAAGGCAGCTGGAGGAGGGAGGTGCGGTGGAGGCAGGGGAGGACGAGGGGGGGCTGGGTAGCATCTGGACAGCAGATATGTGTGTAGTCATGTAAAAGAGGTTGTGGTAACAGTGCACGTCTTGGGGGAAGAGAAGAATCAAAAGATCTGTTTTGAAGCCATGTTCTCTATGACCTGCCGGGTAGAAAATGCACTCTTTGAGTGTGGCAAATGCAAATAATACCCATAATCATCATAATCAATGTTTCTGTGTAAGAGAATATTCTGCCGAAGGTCAGACGTGAGTGCTCACATTTTGAGCCCAAACATGTATTAACATGATCAAAAAGCCTGATAAACTCAGTAACCCTGCCCACTCCCCGTGCTGCTGAATGGACTCACACAGAGCTGGGCCTGCAGGGAAAGGGCAGCTCAACGCCGGACTAATGACTTCACCTTATCTATGGGAGGTGTCGGAGGAGGTGTGGCAACAGAAGGGCCAGTTATCTTAAGTGACCTTTTAATACCCTCGCCCCTTTCACAATACCTCCGCTGGCGGGCGTTCAAAGTGGACACATGGGCAATATACAGAGCAGAAGTGTGCCCCAGAAACACACAAAAGGCACCACCTGTATGCTAATGCATTGTGAGGCTCTCAGAGAGGGCAGCGCTGCAGAGGCAGAGGGATGAAGTGTGCCGCTCCTTTGGAGAAGGCCTGAGGCTGTAAAACAGAAGCAGAGGCCAAAAATTGATTTTGGCCCCTCTTTTTTTTATCAAGTAGAAAGAGAAGAAACAAGAAAAACCAGAAGTGTGCCACTTTATGGGGGAGAGGGTGCTGTAAAATTGATTTTCTTCTTCTTTAAGGCTGCAAAGGAGAGAGACAATAGGAGCAATGTGGATGAGTGACTATAGGACCGTGCTGAGGAGAGAAGAAAGGGCATGGGCAGTAAAATTCATTTCCAATCTTTGTGTTAAGTAATGAGAAAGAGGGAGAGTGGCAGAGTGTGCCACTTCAGATGAGGCAGAGGGGGGTGTCTGAGGCGACAGATACGACCAAAGGCTGTAAAATTCATTTTCCCTTCCTCCCTTTAAGTAATAGGGGAGCAGAAGTCGCTGAGGGTGAGTGTGGTGCCTTTGTCAATAAGCAGAGAGAGGGAAAATAGGGCAATAAAATTCATTTCCTTGCTCCTTATTCCGTATTTTCTTAAGAGAGAGAGAGAGAGGTTTGACTGGCGGAGTGTGCCGTGGCAGAGGGACGGCTGTTCATATGGAAAAAAGGAAGCGGGGTCAGAGGCTGTAAAAGTCTTTTGCTTGTTTCCCCAAGTAATAAGACAGAGTGGCAGCATGTGCCTGTTTGAATGGAGGGTGGAGTAATTGCCATTAAGCAGATTTTTTTGCACGGCACACTTGCGCAAGAAAGACAAAGGCGATTTCTTCTTTTAGACCACATAGGCACACTCTCTGCTCATTCATAAACAGACTTACATAAACACATCTTCGGCATGCACACGGGCACAGCACTCGTGTCAGTTGGATTTACCGCTATCTCTGTGCTCCTCCAGACTTTGGAGCAGCAGCTTTTTTTTTCACACTATCTTGTTTCAGCCGAAAAGCCCCGAGGCATCTATTTACCACACTGTCTCTCAGTGTGTATACATCCAGACCTCTGCACTGCATATTTTTCACACCATCTATTGCTGTGTTTCAGCTGTAAAGCCCTAAACCATCTTCAATTATATAACGCTCTATCAGTGCTTGTTTTTTTTTTATTCTCCTGCTTTCACACTATCAGCAAAACGAGTTGCAAAAAAGCAACTTCAGGGTTGCAAAGTTACATCAGTACTACCTCCCATCTGTCAGCAGGAGTCAGCAGCAACGCCGGCGTGGCTTCCCGAGCGAACGTGCATGTAACGTATAACCTCTTGTTAGCAATGGTGTCACTTGCGGTTGCTGTCAGCGTGACAGTCAGGATGGCACTATTCTGGGCATGCCAACTGCCGATGTCTCCTCTCTCCCTCAAGGCTCCCCAGGGCCCATCAGTGCTGGGAGAGGTCCGGGCACTTTGGACAGATCGCTGCTCTTCGGGGGAAGGCAGAGCATGTCACTTTTGTTTCAACATATTTCAGGGGGTAATGAGCGAAACACGGACGGCCCGACCATCCTCGGGATTGACAGCTTGAGCACATGCTGTTCCTTCTCAAATGTGGTTATGTTGACTTGTTCCCCGGGATCAGGTGCATCTGGCCTGCAGCTTCTCTCCAAAAAAAACATGGCTCTGCAGACCTTGTCATTACCATTCAGCTTCCCTTCCACCTATTTCCTCTGGAGGAAGATGCTCAGCTGGGCCCTGTGAAATTGTCAGAGCTTTTGGTTTAAAATCCCACAGCAGAAGTGCAGTGCGGAGCCGGGCTGTTTACCAAGCGATCTGATTTCGGTCTCCTGTTCGCTCCGGCTTTCTATGTATTGTAATGATATAACTGTGCTTTGGTGCACCCTTGTAATTTGGTGCGCAGGTTATTCCCATTGAGCCCCCTCTATACACTATCCGGGCTGTTGTGTTGTTGTGTCAAGGAAAAGCAGGGGATGGTAAACAGAGGCTCTGGGTGGTCCCCTTTCTCTGGACTCCCAGGACACACTGTAAAGTCTGCTGACAGGAGAAGAGCTCTTTCTTTTCAACACAACCTGCGTTGCTGCTCTCCTCTCCTTTCTGTTCTGTCGCTTGTTTGTGGCTGCCGGAGTCTATGGAACTGCCCTCATACATATTGAAGGAGCTTTTGAGGAATCCACCAGTGTGCGTCTTTTTCATCCAGCCTACCCTCCTTCTCCCTATTTACATTTGAGTGTCAATCTCTCCCCTCTTTTTCTCTCTGCGTTCGTCTGTATCTCTCCAAAAAAAAGTACTTCTGCATTCCACCATTCAATTTCTGTTTTTCTCAGTCTCTTCCACCTGCCCACTTCGATGCAGACCCCCCCCCCTCCCCCCTTCCATCCCCGCCGCCCCCACCTCCCTTTCTCACACCACTTAGCTCCAAATTTTTCTCTGCCTACATTTTTTTGGCTTTTGTTTTGTAGATTAAAACTCTTGTGTGCATCTCCCAAAGCCTCCCTACCTTAACTCACACTCCTCTCCATGTTCTCTCTTCTCTCTCTCTTTCTCCACTCCAAATGTTTATTTCAGTATATCCCTGTCTCTCTCACTGCCTCCTTAAAAACCTTGCTTGAAAGGTATACCTTTTATGTATCTTTCAGACCCTTTCTTCCCGAACTCTAAGCTATTTTTCTGCCTTGACAGTCTCTTTCTCTATCCCTACTCTAAATTTCCTCCAGTAAATAGAGTAATAATCTATTTCTGCTGTTCCAAATCATACTCGTACTTCTCCTCACATCCTCTTTATTATTTTGTTCCATCTCTCCAGCCTCGCTCTCGTTTCCTGCTTCCCTTTCTTTGTGCTTGTATGTTGAACGTCTTATTACATCTTGCGCCTCTCCGCTCTCTTCTCTCTGTCCTTCTTGTTTGTTTCCTGTCTATTTCTATCTCGCTCGCTCTCTCTCACCGGCCTCCTCGTCTTCATTTGGCCGCCGTCCCTCCTTCCGCTTCTCCTCTGCACTCACTTTCGCCTCAAATATATTTATGTTTACACATTAAGTCTCTTTTCACCTTTATTTTAAACCCACCTCCCTCATATCTACTCCTCGTTATTAAACTTCCTGTAGATTTCTGTCTGGCGCGTTGAATTTTTTGCGCTTCTCGAAAGTGTAAGGGATGGATGAGGCGGCCTCGTTGATGCTAGCCAGCCTTTCTCAAATGACTCTACGATTCCCAAGAGAGGGCACTGCATTGTTCATGTGTTTGTCTGTGAGTCACCTGCAATATCTCAGACACCATTTACTAGATTTTGACAGTTGTAGGGAAATGATGCATCGCACCTCTAAAATTTCAATTTGCCCAAGGGAGGGAGCCATAATTACAGGTCAGTGAAGGTAACATGTTCGCTAATTACTGGCCAAAGGTTTCCCTGCATCATTTATCTGTGAAAACATATCTATTGTTGCCTGATGGTATATCCCCCCTCTTTGCTCTACTTCTCCTGCATCTTTTCACTTTGCATATTGTCCCTCTTAAATACATCTTTTTTAAGCTCCTCACTCTCATCTCACACGCCTCCTCACTTTTGCTTTCATTCTTGGTCTTACACTCTCGTTATCTAACATTGTGTTTGCATTTCTCCTCAATCCTCCTCCTCCTCATCCGCCTCCTTCTCAGCTGCTCTTTGTCTCTCAGTTTGGCTTGTGCTGTGGGTATGCAGGCGTACATATTTGTGTGTCTGTGTGTGTGGGTGCGTCTGAGCGCGTGTGCCTTCCTGAATGTCTGTGCACAGCGGCTGCCGGGTTATCAGCGAGGCTACTCGCTGAGATGTCGTCTTAATGGTGTTACCTGAACTCCGGTCTCTCAGCCGACACACTGATCATTGGATACGGCTTCGCATAATCAACCACCTCTTTGTTTACCTCTGATAATTAACCACAGCTAATTAAGAACTGCCACTTACCACTTCATCTCTGTGCTGCATTGCTAGGGTTACTCACTGATTACCTTTGTTTTGCTTTAAAATTGCTACGCCTAATGATTAACGTTGCTTTCTATTGCCTCAGGAAAGCTGGAGGAAAATCAACATTTGCACCGCAGCAGGCAAAAAGGAGACTGTGAACCAACTTGTTCGTTGCAGCCAAACTACTGACGGTTATGTTATCTTAAGATAGATAGATAGATAGATAGATAGATAGATAGATAGATAGATAGATAGATAGATAGATAGATAGATAGATAGATGATGTTGGTGCCTTTAGATATGAGACTGAGGCATAGAAGCTATTCTAAGGGGCGACATTAGTCTGCAACTCAGTTGTTCACTGCAGAGTGGATCCCCTTAGTATGGCTCCAGCCTGACAATTCAATCCACTCTTCGTTTTCATGCACTGAGCCTGGCAGCAAAACCACATCTGAATGCATGGAGTGGTCTCAGCCCTGACTGTAAATCAGGCCCAGCCGTTGTTGTACATCACATAAAGACCAATGGGAGAAAACTCACAGTTTTCAATTATTAAATACATGGGGGATTTCTGGAGGTCTCATACTTTTTTCTATGTGGGTGTATTTACTTAAAAACGTGGCTCGGCTTGCCAAGATTCTGTTTTAGGAAAAGAAAAAGGAGCATTTATACCTCCTGTTTTGTTGCAAGTTAAACGGACTTGTTCCAGTTTCCTAGAATAAAATGAGCATTCTGTTCAGCATTGCATTGTTTGATTAACTCTATCATGAACCATATTAATGAATGTTTTTTTATTGAACAGTCAACCTCCCCCAGTGTCTTAATATC
>JAVQJZ010107914.1:0-12261 GCA_036025355.1 Leiopotherapon unicolor | reverse complement strand
TAAATAAATAAATAAATAAATAAATAAAGCACCAAACGCTGTCTTACTGGACTGGAAAACACATTTATTGTTTTTGTCTGTGCAGTTGGTAACGTGATACTATATCATAACATCAAGGGAACATCTGTGTACTTTATCCTGTAACCTCACTGGAAGACTCTACGCTATCAAGGTAGAGGTGCAGTGTAGCAGAACAACAACATAGTCTAGTTTCTGAATTTGTTCCACATTCATTCACAGCACTGCTCTGCACACATCAACCACTAACTTCCTACAGTCTCAGTATCTGACCTCTTGAAAAGTTTAGGATTTCTCTGCATCAAGTAGTGTGAAAGCAGTTAACATAACAAGAAATACAAGCTCAACGCAAAAACAAGTTAAGAAGCGACACAGATCCCATTTCATATTACATATTTCTACAAATAGCTAAACTCGTAGTGAAATCATAGTTTTGCTTCCTGTTATGTGAGTACTGTGGTTAAGAGCAAAATATTTCATGCAGGATGTATTAACAGCATGTCTGCAACCATATCAAAATGGCACAAAATATCAGACAAATAAGAAAAGAAAACAATGTGTCATGATCTGATTGAGTGAAAATAGAAATTGCAAATACTTTTTTTGAGCAGAGCTCTGCATCAAACAGCCACCTTCATATTCAGAGTGTAACAGTTAATAGACAAAACACACCCAAGCAGAAATGAAAACATAAACCTGTTTGCATTAAACTATTAGAACAGCTTCATATACCTCAATAACTACAGAAAGGACTGACGAAACCTGATGAAACCTAAAAAAAACTTGGCCTGCTTTCAAGAATCTGTGATACACAGTAAACCGAATCAGGTCATGACATGTTAAGTGCCTACAAAACTATTTGACTTATTATATATGTTTTTTCCACAAACTAACACTACTTTTAATACTATTACATGATCGGTTTATCAAAGTCACCTTATACCATATATCCATAATATCCAATCTCATTCCATCCATTAAATGGGTAACACCGATTCCAAGACTTTACATGTAAAGACCCTCTTGTCCATCCGCCCTGAAGATGTAAAAATGAACAGGAAAGACAAAATGTGTGTCACGCACCAAAAACTCAAGTCAGTAATGAAACAGAAAAGCTTTGTTGCAGTCTCGCATTGACTGCTTCAGTGTTAAAGGAAATGAACATCACTCTCCAGTGTGTTACCTGTCCTTTTAATCCTGCCATCATGCTGTCCATAAAACGCAAAGTGACCTACAGGATGCAGGTCCATCACAGTGATAGAGCAGCTCCCCATCGTGTGGATGCTGATACAGAATATTGACTCTGCCTTTGCAGAATGTCCTTGTGACTGAGGCACATGTGGTGAATCTATAAACAGATGCATCAAGGCAGAGCTCCTGGGTGCTTTTATGCATCTGTTGCCTCACAGAGTCTGTGAATGAGGGGCTTTAACACTGGCTGGTCTTTTCTGGGCAGATAAAACGCTCTTGGTCTTTGCCTGCAGTATCCATACCGACCTGCTTCTCCGTGCTGGTCTTGTTGTGTTCCTGGGTGTTGCTGTTTGAAGGTCTCTGGAGAAGTCGCTGGCGCTCCACGCTGTGCCACATGCCGTAGCCGAAGTAGATCAAGAAACCTGAGAAAAAAATTGGACCAGATATAAATTGAGGTTGAAGTTTAAAAAGTTCAAGCAGAGAGAACAGCAAGCCTGGTTCTGTCCTAAATCGACCGACCAGCAGCTCTTAAGGTTACTGATTAACGCATTATATCTTGTTTAATCTGTACAAAAACCAAAGTGTGAAAACATGACATGTTATGAAGGGGTTATGTGCACAATATTTTTTGGCCAGCAGCAGTGACTTCTTTAGGTCTCCAAATATTTTTTGGCAACCTCATGGTGATGGAAAGACACCAAGAAGTCACCGCTCTCAGGCAGATATATTTGGGCATAGTCAGGCTAGTTTAATGCTAAGCTAACCATTTCCACTTTAGCTGCATACATGGTATATCTGGCACATTATTATATATTATTATTATCTAACACATGGGAAAAAAAAATAAAATATGTCTCCAAAATGTTAATGCATATTTTTGAATATGCACAATGGATCCAGAAGGTTTGGTATTGCTTGGGCTGGTTAACAGACACTCACCTACAGCCATCCACACAGAGAAACGTATCCATGTATCTCCACTCAGCTGAACCATGAGGTAAATATTGACAAATATGCTCAGAATGGGCAGAAAAGGCAGGAGGGGAACCTGTGATGGCACCAGGCACAAACATCTATCATCAGTTTATTTGTCTAGGATCAGAAGAACATCTCATTCCAAAGTGACTAATTAAAGTGCAACGCACCATGAAGGAGACCTTCTTGCTCGTCTGAGGTTGCCTGCAGACCATGAGGACGCAGCCACTGAAGATGAGGAGACAGACGGACAGCGTTGCAAGGATCCACACTTCCATGCCGAGGATAGAGCCGACGTGGTACGTGGTGAGATAGCTGATCACACACACCAGCAGTACTGTGATTCAGAAACAGGCACTTAATTTTTGACATCTTCAGGTGCGCCTCAGAAAATGATTCCAACCTGACCTGCTTACCTAGCACACAAATGGACATGTTGACCACACTGGAGGAATGCTCAGATGGGGATGATGGGGGGTGAAGCACAGCCTGCAGGGTGGAGCTGCCACCCTTGAGCATGTTCAGGTGGGACTCCGACTCTGTCAGGTCAGACTCACCCTCCTCAGGGGACAGATAGTCCCGCTCACCAGTGCCGGCCCGTCTCTCCAGGGCTCCATCTGGCTGGTATCTGGACAACAGTAACATTGAAGCTTAAAGGTTGTAAGTCTGTTTTTTTTTACTGAAGTTCCAAGGCCAGAAAGCTACATTTTGTACTCTTGAGTGAAATGTTCTGTTAAAATATGCCTGTTTATATTCAGTATGTTCTTTCCAAAGATCAGTTTAAGATGCTTGTTTTTTCTTCACAAAACAACTGAGGCTTTATAAATCCAGTTTAAACCAGCGAACAAACACTGCGTTTGTTTACTGCCTCTGTGCTGATGAACCAGCAGAGGTGAGTAGCAGGTCCGGTTTAATAAGTACAGAAACTCAAGTAAACACCTCCATTCACTCAAGCAGCCCCTCCACATTCATACAATGGAGGCATTCACAGCTCTTACATCACCACCCTGATGCAATAACATGAGATGTGTGTTAAACCAACAGGCTAATCATCCTTGTGGGATTTTGGAAAAGCTATAAGGGAAGCTGTTTCACAATGTTGGGCAAATAAGATTTCTTTTGAATGATATTTTTTACAGCTATCTATAGATAATTTATAAATGTACCCACCTGAGAATCAGCACACACACAGCAACCAGCGAGTAAGCCAGCAGCGTTCCAATGGACATCATGTCAACCAGAGCTTTGAGGTCAAATAGGAAAGCCATGATGGCTATAATAAGCAAAAAAAAAAAATACAATTAACAGACTTTCACCTTTAATTTATGAGAAATGAGATCATTACAGATTACTGTCATTTTCAAAAATTGTATTAAAACCTTTATTTACACCCACATCCACCAGTGCAAGAATAATACTGTTTTCAAAATGCAAGCTATTTTCAAAATGCACCATCCAACAAATGCACACAAATATGAGCAAATGCAATTCAAATGTCATGCAGACATGTTTCCATAATACAAAGACACGAAAGATTTCCCCGGGCTGACAGCTGGAATCATCTCCACACCAAGTGTCGTTTGATGTGAGATACACTGTGGAGTTCTCCTTCTTGTATCTCAGCACCAGACCCCAGTATGGAGTTGATCTCAGCAGCACAGTTCAAACATTAAAGCAAAAATAACAAAGAAAGCTCCTCTGACTATTTAAACCAGTTGCTGAGTACATGACCTGTGATCAGGCTGTGAGAGCGTTTACATCTGTGCGTCGACTTCACTAGGTCGTTCATTATACAAGCCTTAACCCCAACACCTCAGCACAGCCAGCATGATGCAACCAGATAATGCAGGGAATGCTTCAGAAACAGATTCTTTTAATTTAAACATTATGTGAGTGCCACACTAGTGCCCAAAGGACAACAGTTTGAATTTTACCTTATGAGGAGAAGATTTTTAATTCAATTACAAGTAACTTTACTTGACTTACAAGAGAAACTAAATGTTTTGCTGCCCACTCAGGTCAAAAGTTTCAACATGTTTCACTGTGTTTTACAAACCACACAAACACAACAGTGATATCACGGTGCACTGCCACAGCCAGAGTATACCTCTAAATCATTGTAGCAAGTAACCACTGAAGGTAAGCTACAGCCTGGAAACTCCACAGGGATAATAAGACTTCATAACTTAGTGAACTTCAGAGGTGTTGTAGGCAGATCTTGTTACCTTTTGCCTAGTTAGCTTTTTTTCACGTTTCCAGTCTTTGTGCTATGTAAAGCTATCCGTCTTATTGTTTTACTGGAGTTGTCTAATGAGTTATGTAATTTGTAGAAAAAACAGCATGTAATGACAAAATGTTGTTGTTTTACCACAGATTCTGATCTAGACTACTCCTTTTTTAGGACTTCATGATTTCCTAGAGACTTATTGTGACTATGAAGTTGCCAAGCTGAAGCTTCATATTTATCATACAAGGTTAAATAAAAATGTATCAAATTTTAACAATGTGTGTAATATTTGCTCACATGCTTCTGGAAACATCATCCATTGAACCCCCGAGCCATCACCAGGTTTAACATGCAGTCACCACCACCACAAATGAAAACCCCAAACAAGTCCACGTCACTACCCAATGATAGGCGGTGGTCCTCGTCTTGAGAGCTTACCCGCAGTGGTACCTGCCGCCATGGTGGCAGCAACGGGCGACTGGCGCTTACTCACTTTGGACATAAATTTGAACAGAATGCCATCTCGTGCCATGGCAAAGAGAATGCGCGGCAGAGGGAACATGGAGCCCAACAGGCTAGGGAGAAGAGGGTTCATGGTTAAGTTCAGGGAATTCTGGGAAAGAAAACATGACACCTGCACAACTGTGAAAGAACATCATGTGAATAATGAGGGAAAACCTCTAAAAGCTGGAATGTTTCAGATAAAAGTGTAAAAGGGTCAGTCAAATTAAGTAGAACCAAATGATTATGTGCGTTTTTTATACTGTCTCTTTCACAGCTGATTGGTGGAGAAAGATTAGCAGAAGTGATCTCACTGGACTCTCCCTGGCTCTCACCTGCTACTACACCGGAGGTCATAGTGGCAATAAGTGGGGTCTTCGTCTTAGGATTGATTCGGGCTAAGACTTTGAAAAGCACCCCATCCTCAGCCATAGCATAGATTACACGAGGCATGGGGAAAATGGAGCCCAGTAGACTGCATGAGACAGCAGAGACATGCAAGACCAGCACGTTAGTCAACACCCCCAAACACAGACACACACACTTACACTTACAATCACATCTTTAAAGCTTCAGAGCACAATTAAAGTCAGTGTCTTTCTTTCCTGTTGGCATGTATCCAATGGCCTCCTTCCATTCATTTTCATCATGTTAAATGAGTGGAATATATTAGATAGTAGCTGCTTATAGGGGTAACTTAAATGTCAGTGTCTCATCTTGAAACAGTCGAGCTTTTATTCAGAGAGTAGATTTTGTAGAGCTGGTCTGGAGTTGGAGTTAAAAGGGGTTTAATAGCCGCTTGAATAATTACATTTCCCAAGAGCGAAAACATTTTGTCCAAATATAAAAATACAACCATTTCTGTGGTAAAGGGTTTTTACAGCTGGTAGAAACTGTGAAAACAACTGCCAGTGGGTGGATCCCAAAGGAACAGCCTGAACACCATTTGGAGGGGCTGAATTATCCAAATTTTAATTGATTCTAATTTGATAATATGTACATGAATGCAAATCATGGGATAAGTTGGTGGCTGACGTCCACCAGGGATTGTTGATGGACAACTGAGGGGAAGCTGATTCATCAAACCCTCAGGGAAGAAAGACAGAATTACACTCCAATATTATGTTTGTAGACTGACTTGCCCACCTTATTTATGGTACTTTAATTAGAAACAGGATATTACAAAGACATGCGGGTGTCTAAAAACAGAGAGGATTAAGCACTGCGCCCAATACGTCCCATTAAGCAACAGGAATCAATCCAATAATAAGACACAGACAGAGATATGTGGCCATAGTTTATGACCACATCTCATTCACGATTATCACCCATTTATAGCATGCACATCAATCAGAAATATTACAATGTCAAAGTCATTTTATAACTACTGACAACAATACAGAAAATCCAAATGCTTTTGTCCACTGTGAATATTTTGTCTTATTTTACCAAAACAAATCCAGAAGTTCTTACCTGGTGGAGAGGGCACACAGTGAACCTGCAGCAACCACATATTTGGCAGGTCCCCAGCCCACATATTCAAAGGCCATGGGAAGAGGGCTTTTCTCATCCAACAGGTAGTAGGGCATCATCAGTGTGAGCGCAGCTGACACTCCAAAGTAGGCCAGGAAGCACACGGTCAGCGACACCACAATGCCAATGGGAATGGCTCTCTGAGGGTTCTTCACCTCCTCACCTGTCACGAACGCACAGGTAACTCTACATTTAGCTCTGATGAAATGAAAATCAACACTGAATCATCACAACCTCTCGTGGCTCACCCGTAGTTGCGATACAGTCAAATCCAACAAAAGCGTAAAAACAGGTGGCAGCTCCAGCTAAGGTCCCACTGAAGCCGAAGGGCATGAATCCTCCGACTCCGTAATCACTGCTCACGTTGGCCGTTGCTGACAAGTTCCTGAAACATCCAAACTGTAACTTTAAAACAGCATATGGATATATAGTGTAGATGTCATGAGTAGTTCAACCACTGCTGTCAGGGGTGTTTGATAGAAAGCACTGCATAAACACATACAAACCAGGCCATCAGTAATTCTCATAGTGAAGCATCATACAGACATACAGCTACCTATTCAAAAATGAGCAAGGTACCTTGAAACTATGGTGACATTTATGAGGGATTCTTCAGATATGTTCCAGTTGTGTGTGTCTCCTTTGACGAAGCCAGAAATGATGACAAACAGGAGCACAAGCACGTTGATTGAAGTGAAAACTTTATTGACCCAGGCAGACTCCTTCACCCCAAATGACAGGAGTCCTGGCATGAGCAAAAAAAAACAGAGGTCAGTACATTACTGTGATGTTTGCTGTAGTTTAACCAAATTATCAGCAATCCAGTGGAACCATGTGCAATAAAGATATATGTGGATCAATTTGTTAGGGGAAGGGTAGACACCTCTCAAAAATGTAAAGGAAATTATTTAGTGTGTTTTAGTACGCCACAAACATATTTTTACTTACACTTTTTACACAACCAGCAGCAAATTTTATTTGGTTTCACTAAATCGATATTAAATAATTCCACATCTGTGTTCCTCAAAAACAAGCCAAACACTAGTGGATTGTTTTTGCATTACGCTGACCTAATGTAATCATTGCACTGGCAGGCCAATGGACAAAACTCATGATAAAGATTTGAGTTTTGGCTTCATTCGTCATAAAGGTGAATCTAATCACGAGAAATAAATATGCTTTCCAAGTCATCGACAGCTACCGACAATAATAAAGCTCTCAGCTGCTGCAGTTGAAGCTTCTCAAACTTTACTTATGCTAGGCCGTTCCCAGCTGTGATTGTGTGCGACTGTGGGAAAGAGAGTCAGGTTCGTGCTGAAGACTAACAAGATGAGTTTTTAAAGAGAAAGGGGTTGAATGTGGGCTCCCAGCAGACTCACACTGCGTTGCCCTATTAAGCACTTATCATATAATGTCCTGCCATCACTTTATTGTATTATCATTTATATGCCTGCTTACCAGAAAGCAGCAGTATCAGGCAGACAGCAAAGAAGTCAGGGTACTGAGCCAAACCAGGAGAGTTCATGCTGAAGTAAGTTTTACAGAATGCCTCTATGTGTCCTCCTATCATTTCATCAAATGTGCCACTCCAAGCTCTGGCAACTGAGGAGGTGCCTGTGAAAGAGCAGACAGCATGAAGTCATGAGTCAGTGTTATCTTAACATAATATGAACTCCAGAGCTCGTCACTAACTCACCAATCACATAGGAGAGAATGAGGTTCCACCCAGTGATGAAGGCCCAGATCTCTCCTACAGTCACATAGCTATAAAGGTAAGCAGAGCCTGTCTTTGGGACTCGTGCGCCAAACTCAGCGTAACACAGGCCGGCCATGACAGAGGCCAGGGCGGCGATTAGGAAGGAGATGACTATGCTGGGGCCCGAATCACCCTTGGCCACCTCTCCGGCCAGGACATAAACACCAGCGCCCAGAGTGCTGCCCACCCCAAGGGCAATAAGGTCTACAGTTCCCAGGCAGCGGCACAGCTTTGAGTCCTCCAGGCTGCTCAGGTCGACCACTTTTCTGCGCACCAGGGAGCGGCCGAATGACAGAACCTGCTCCAGCATGTTGACACCTGCTGACAGAGAGAAAGGGAAGAGAAGACTGAAAATGCATATGCATGGCTGACCTATTTTACTGTGAGGTAACTTCAGGGGGACCACTTAAATGATATTTAAGGTGCTTTGGGTAAACCAGAATGTGTGCATGCCACATGACGAAGAGACATGCATAATCTGAGAAAAATCTCAACAAGTCACAGTGCAAAAGAGAGAAAAGGGGAGGAGAGTTCAGCCAGTTGATGTCATCCAATCATTACAACTATTGTTTATCTTAGCATCAATATTTGCTCTTTTTTAACATTTGGTAGAAGGTGCAAGAATTGTGAAACCAAACGTCAAGTCTGTGAGCACAGTTTGATTGACCTGCTTTGCAGTTTGAATAGCTTGTTCTCATGAAAAAAGTACTGAAAAGTCAGTTGCATACCACAGGAAGATGAAACAAGGGTGAGGAAAGGACTGTTGAGGGAAATGTTAGCCCCACAAACTATGATGTGGATTTTAGGAATGCCTCCAAGCGCTATAGCCTGTTACAGTAGAGTCCCATTAGAATCTATTGTTTGGGCTTATGGTGCAGATCTAAGCACTCAAAGAGCTGCATTGATAAAGGGGCCATGAATGCACCGCTATAATACAATGAAGACATTCCATCATCTCTCTTTACTAATTACTTGAAAAAGGCACATAAAAAAGACAAAGTGCAAAATCGTCTTTGTTTTCATTGTCTTGCATGTAAAAATGTCTCTTTTTATTAGTGAGATTGCTGGGGACCCTGCCTAAATATTTGCATGAACACAATATGATAAATGAGGAATGAAATGTGGCTGCTTTCCAGTGAATAGTTCCTGGCGTGCTTTTGAAGTTGAGGCTTCTTCTTTGAACCAACACTTTGATTACCTTGACTGTAAATGAACAGTGACGACCGTCCCGATATGCATTGATCTCCTTTAAAGTGTGTTTTTTGGAGAAAGACAAATGAGTTTTTAGATGTGACAGCTCATTAGCATTACAATGTGAGCTGTACTACAGCATGTCTAAGAATACAGTTGCTAAAAATTGAAGATGGTTGAGACCAAAATGAGTGAAGTAAAAATTCAGCTTTGGAAAATGACAATATAAATTGCAGTTATGTTCACATGCAGATGCTATTCCTTACATGTCATGTTTATTCTATGTTTTACAGTGACAGCAACATCTAGGTAAAATCTTAATTTCATGTTGAATTTCTCTGCAATTTACAGCTACTGCAAAACTTTGACTATTAAATTCCTGAGTTAGTAATTCTAAATTTAAACACAACAGCAAGCAAAAGTTACATTCACGTGCACCTACCTGTTGGAATGACACTGTGTGGATGTTACAGAGTTCAGACAGAGAAAAGAAACGCTTTTTAGGAGTGCCTTTGAGTTTCTTCCAGCCTCTGCAGGGAGCCACAACAGATCAGCTGCATGTGAAGCACAGGTAAGTCAAATACCATCCACTGAATGCACTGTAAACTGCTGCCTCTCCTTTGGCTCTGTGCTCAACACTAATTCATATGCTGGCATGTGCACTGTGTAGAGCGGTGCGTCTAAACCCTCCTCCTCTGTCCCCAGTGTTGGGTCTCCTCTCGTCTTGCTCCTAAACTCAGCCTCCAGTCCCGTCGCAGTCAGGAGAGTGACGTCTCCTGAGGCACGAGGGGAGGAGGGGAACCCAGAGGATTTGGGTGGGGATCGAGAATGTTTCACCTCCATGCTTGAGGTTGGGAGGGTGGGGAGGGGGGTAAAACTGTTGACTACAAGACAACACTATGCTGGGATCACAAAGAGAAAAGAAAGGATCAAGATGGTAGAATCTATCATTTCTAATGCACACTTAGGCCAAATAGATCCCAGCTGCCTAGATGCTTGCTGACCACTGATAAATGGTTAGGCAACTGGCATTGACAAACATTGAAGCAGACACTTGTGTTTACCTAGTGCAGCCCGCAGGAGTGCCGTTAAAAGCATGGGTCTGATTGGTCAATGAAGGGTGGATGAGCCACAGTACTGGGGGGGTTAAGTCCTCTTAATGGAAGACAGGTATTGCTCAATGTTCGCTGAGCTATTGGACCCATGGATGTTACAAAATCAATAGCACATCTCACTGTGGTACACCACAAAAAGCCTGGCATCTCAACAGCATCTCCAGTTACAAGCTTAAGGTCTTAAAGGGGGGGAAAAAGTCAAATTTTTTCCATCAAACACGGCCTCCGAATTACAACTAAGGCTGAGTTTGCAGTGGAGGGAATTGGTGCCAAGACCAGCTGAAACCAGCTTGAGACCTCAGTGGGAAGGTGGCAGCTGGCCGCTATAACACTGTCCAACCCACAGACCAGAGACTCAGCGGCATGACAACATGCAGCTCCCTCTAAGTTTGTCCATCCAGCGAAGCAGCCAAACATCTTGGCCCGGCGCCCACCAAACCTTGGTAGCAGGGGCTGATTATCTGACCTGCATGCTGATGAGAAAGCCATTGTTTTTACTAGAGGTGGTCAGGCTAGAGACACTACTGTAAATGCTTGCTATTTGTCTTAAACACACATACATTTATCTACTAAATGGACCTAAATGCACACTGATTGAACGCAAGTACAGCCAAAAGTCTGCCCTGTCTGGACAACATGGCCCCCATCAAATGACTGAGTAATACTAAAGTCAGGATTTTCTGAAATGTCATTGCTATTCATGTGTTGCAATTACACATTGTTCAGTATTAACCCTGTGAACCACCTTATATCCACCTTTTTGTATTTTGTATATTTTTGCAAGACTTAAAATTGATTCAAATGAATGTTTTTCATAAATTCACACACATTCAATTTGCATTGTTGTAATAATGCCTTAACATCCTCCTGCACCACAAACACACTTTTGGCGTTTGGAATGAACAGTAGGTTATTTTCACATGCAGGTAGTCACTGTAACCATGGTGAGGATGGAGAGGAGTCTCTGCCTCACTGTATCTCACTGTTGACATGCACAATTCTGTGAAGCCAATTGGATGCATTTGCCCTCCAATGGCTGAGTGACCCAGCTTCAAAATGTGGATATGGTCAACAGATTGAGTGGTGTTTGCCTTGCGGATACCGGGACTGCTCGCTCCAGTTAACACTGTTGTCACCAGGAAATGTTAGAGTGAACAATTACTGATAAAGCAGACAACAGCTCTAAATAGAATCAAGACAGTAATCGTGACCTACAGATTAAAAACCACAGTTGGGGAGTCAGGAAGATGTTTAGACCACAATTTGACAAAGATCTAGCTGCTTTATGTGGATGTACCACCCTTAAATAACAGGCAAGGACATATAGTGAACAACATCAACAACAACAGGGTATCCTATCTGTTTTGTAAAGTAAAGAAAATAAAGACCAAATAAGCATAGAAATAAATTGAAAAAAAAAATGAGGCTGAAGGCCTCAATCCCATTTTAAGACACTGTCAGATTACATATATAGACCTGAATCAACTTTACTGAATTCATCTATTTCAGTGCAGCTCACTGGACAGAACATATAAAAATAGTTAGAAATGTGTTTAGCAGGCCGGCATGAGCCACGGTTTACAGGTTAATTCAGTGCAATGACACAAAGCCCCTTCATATTACATTTTAAGAACACTCAGGGGACTGAACCCTGAAGACATTACCTGTTCTTAGTTTCACTTAATACTCTTTTTATTAGGAAGGAGTCTGAAGTTTTATCTATGAATGCATTTTCTGCCAAAAAGTGATTTCCT
>JAVQJZ010107876.1:0-11454 GCA_036025355.1 Leiopotherapon unicolor | reverse complement strand
AAAAAAAAACAAAAAAAAAAACAACAAACAAAAATGGCTGACCTCAAGAAGTTCACAACCACATTAATACAGTTACATTTCTCATCACATAAAAACCATTCCGTTCCAGAAAGAAAATAAAAAGAAAAACTGCAATGCTCCTCGCTGATGGAGGAACACTCACAGGCACAGCAAAATTGGTACTGGATATCAATATACAAAAGAATGATGCACGTTAGTTTCATCTGATAGTACTGTAACACAAAACCATTATAGAGTACATTGAAACATTGCTATTAACCATTATAAATCTGCTGTTTTGCTACTGTAACTAAGTTTGTCTGTCCATTCCATATATTGTATAGATACTAAAGTACAAGAAATTACTATGCATGTTTCGGTATAATATTGTTATGTATTTATACTATAATTACAGAGAATGACGGAGAAGGGCCACTGGTGTGGCGTGGTAAAATGAAGTCCAAAAAAACAACAGAGACCATTTCCTTATTGTATATATGCTGTTAAACAGTGAAACAAAAGTACTTCCTGTTCATTAGACCCTCTGACCCTGAAAAGTTAGAAGTGGATCTGGAGAAGTGAGAGTCGTAGACGGAGCCCTTGGCATCAGCAAACGTGTTTTCACCAATGCTAGCGAGAAGTGTGGAGCTAACCCAGTAAGAACGAGTTGTCCTACAGACAGAAATGCCACTGCTGTTCACAATTAAGTTATATTCCCAGTGCTGAAACAAAACTGATGCCCAGTTTGAGGTCTACACGTCTTCCGTTAACTACTTAGGGCTATTGACACTAGAAGGGAAAACAACTGGAGCTGACAAACACCATCGCAAGTCGGATGATGTGGAGGAGGAATATACATTCATTGTTGACCTTAGCAGCTGAACCCAGCGAGCCCGACGTAGGTGCAGCCACACAACCGCGAGGCCGGCCTGTCAATCAGGGTTGGAGGGGGGCTTAGGGGCCTCAAGACCTGATCTCAGGGCTCCTAAATAGAAAAGCGCAGCCGAGGTTTGTACGCGCTGCACCTTCAGGAAGGAAAGGGCTGCTGGTGTGGTCCCTGCCTTCACTTTGTTGCAGAAAAAAAAAAGTCAAGTGCACTTTGCTAGAGCCTCAAACGCCACTTTCAAGACCCATCCACATTTTTATATCCGGGCCTGATGCACAGACTCAAAGTATTCTCAGTGACTGTCTGTGCTTGTGGTTTCAGCATTGGAGTTGCATTGTCTGTCTGGAGAAAGAGCTGAGTTTTTCCTATGCCTATTCAGTGCCTGTGTCACAGCTAAAGTGCAAACCATGTTCACGACAACAAGGAGCAGTGGGGGAGTGACTACTAACGGCCTTTAGGTGATAACGAAAGTCAGCATGAACGGACAACAATAAATTAATTAAAAGGGGACAAAATACAAAGTAATTGACTTTACTCACATAGTGGAACCTGTCAGTCAGTTTAAACAGTCTAATTAAATATTCGGTCCATGACATAAAGGCTTGTAAGAAAAAAGGGGTAAGCTCAACTAAGGCAGACAACGAGGAGACCGAATGAATCAGTAAAAAGTGATTTCCAAATGCTGGTGAGCGCTGAAGAGCGGTCACCAGGATGAAGTGGTTTCTTAAATTAACAGATTGGCTCAACGGAAGTATGATGAATGCTGTTGGTAGCATCAAAATAAAGGCACCTCTTTATTATAGACCAAGTCTGCAGAGGGACAAAACTGTTTAAACAGAGGGGACTCTTGTTGGATTTTACACATGTGCCAGTCCTTTGTCTCACGACTGATTAGTGACGAGAAAAAAAAAAGAAAAAGAAAAAAAAAAATCATCTGATGTGACTGCCTGTCAGCAGCCTTTAGGTGGACTTGATTCTCGGTGTGATGTGGTGTGAAGACAATAAGGCTGGAGAGAGGAGATATCGGCAATGGATCAACAATCTAAACTCTCTCAAGTGCATAATAGTAGTTCACGTGACTGCCATACTGCCAGCTAGAACTGGAACATTGAAAAAAAAAACCTGCCAGCTCTGACCAAATGACCCAGGATGGATAAGAGAGTTACTGGTGGACTGAACTAAAGGGGGACCAAGCCACAGACCAGTGTCAGTCTTTGGAATCAAAGAAAACATTCAGGCTACAAAAAAAACAAAAAAACAAACAAAAAAAAAAAACGAAAGAAAAGAAAACACAAAATTACAAATAAAAAGAAGAACAACTTTGAAAAGGCAGCGGGATACAAAACATAGAGACCAAGCATTAGTGTTTGTAAACCTCTATTTCCTACAAAAATGGCAATAAAATAAATACAATTTTTTAAAAATATAAATACCATCATTAAGTGCTATTCACTAGTGAGTGCTTTTTAAGTCGTTTTGTAGAAAAATATACATTATTTACATTTGTTTTATTTTTTAAAAGCAAGCATGATATTTCCCTGTCCATAATAAAAAGTCAGACAACAGACAAGACTTTAAAAGACTTAATACAAATAAAAAAAACACTTTTCATAGTAATGGTTATCACAACAGGCCAAGAAGAAAACAACCTGCGTGAAAATTCAATTCAAGGGCGTGATGTTTGGTACTGTCTGCTGCTGTAATTTGGAACGCGAGTCAAAAATTCAAGCTTATATAATTACCAAAGAAAGAAAAAAGATTGCAAATAACAGCAGCATGCACAAACAAGTCTGTCTGTATGTTGCTGTAAAATCCACAGCTGTTTCTGGATTATAGCTCCAAAAATCAATGATAAATATGTCTACTAAAGCACATCAGTAGGGTTCTCCAGTCCCTTGGCTGTCAGTCCACCAGACTCTCTCGCTGCCTCGGCCAAAAAGGCTTAATCCCATCAATAACACGTCATCATAGCTACCAAGTTGTCAGACTAAAAGTCAATTTAAGTACAACGGATGATATCAACCTCAGATATCATCTTTTACATGAATTGCCAAAAATAACCTTTTTCTTTAAAAAACCAAAAACAAAACAAAACAAATCTACATTTCTCGTTTTTTCTCTCTTCCTCTCTGTGGCTACTGCTCCCCCTTGTGTTTCCACCTGCACAGCTCTTATAAGGCTGCTATACACAAGCAGCTCCTATTTACAGTGTTACAAGCTTTAAAAAACAAAAGCCCGGTTAGGGGAAGGATCCACTAAATCACAACGGCTCTGAAGGCATCAGGGCACATTCAGACAGGGAGATGTGCATAAATAACACTGAGATTTTTTTTTTTTTTTTTAAAAAGGGGGGGAAAAAAAGAAAAAAAGAAATTCCAACAAGATTCAAAATTTTCTCTCCAGTAAAATTACTCTTCCAAGTCCCTTCAACAAATTGCACTTTGGTGTAAAATGGAACCAAGTTCTTTGATTTTTTTTTTCTTCAATGTTCACATCTCTGTGTTTTTGGACCATAACATAGTTGTAAAAAATTAAGGAGGATGGGCCAATGTAAAAACAAACATTATGAGGGGGTAACTTTATCATCCGAATGTTAATATTGCAATGCTGTGAAGGCTCTGTTTCATAACCCACCTGCTGAGGTGAAACTTCCTGTGCCAAATGTAGGTGAGACAAAAGGAGGCACAATATGTTGGAATTTCTACAAATGGCCCCTCCTCCAAAATGGCCCTTCCTGTATGTACAATGTGAACCAACGACCGCTGTCTCTGCGGTTTCCTGCAATGTCAGCAGCAGAAACCCTGACAGAGCTTGAGCCCTGCTGGCTGCTGAGGTCCTGTGTGGACTGGACCTACAAAAATCAGCATAAAGCCACAGCACTGCTGCTCAACAGACTTGCAGTTCACTCTAATCTGTCTAAGTACCGGCATCAGTTGAGGAACTTGCGACACTTCTTTGCACCACAGTTGCAGGGCAGCTTGTTGCTGGCATCCTCAATGGGGAACTTGTAGTCGTAGGTGAGCTCCTCTCCACAGTAGATGCGCCGGGAGGCAAAGATGACGATGTGCTTCTGGCCGTCCACAGTGATGACCCGAGAGTAGCAGTTGGGCTCACAGGAGTGATTGATGAAGCGGGCAGCGTTGCCGTGCACTGTAGCATCTACCACCTCGTAGTCATCGATGCGAAACATGTAGCAGCCAATCCCCTTTAGAGGACAAGAAAAGATGAGGGTCGTATGTTTGATGCTCCAAAAACTTTGAGTCAAGTAGATAAAAAAATGTATGCATTTCAAACTCCAAGTTAATTTGCAAGGCCTCACCTTTCCATCATAATATTTCTCCCGTTTGTCAGTGAGCACAGACCGAATGACATTTCCAGAGTATTCAATGACCATTTCCCCAGCTTCAATAGTTTTCTTGCAGAATAATCCTCGGCCATGAATGGGAGACCTGCAGAGGGATATATTTATTTTAAATGAATCACAGCAATGTCATTTCATTTTAATGCTTTACTGTGGGAAAACTCTTTTGTATATATCATGAAATTTACTGAGACTTTCTTTTAAGTTGCTGAGTGGAAAGCTCACATTTAATATTGACATACAATAAATGGTTGCAATCAACAGGAATGACACTGCTTTAATTCAATCATGGCAACCACGAAACCTGAGAAATCATTACAAAAAATTAAAAACTTATAAACTTAAACTTATCTTCATCTTTAATATAATTACGATGATTGTACCTGTAGACTCCAACAGTTTCTTTCGAGGTGGCCTTAATTTGCTTGAATCTTACAGCCAGTGGTAGCTCCATGGAGGCACGCCTGCAACAACAACAAAAAAAAAATGTCATGGAGATGGTTTCTCTGTAATTTCATAAGAGACAATATTGACAAACTGATATTTTAGAGCTGTTAACTCTCTCAATTTTGGATACGAAGATAAGATATTACGTTACTGATCCCTAAAGGGGCATGATCTGGGAGTTCCAGTGTCACAAAGACAGGCGATATTTACTGTCAGTAGTTGTAAACTATGTATGCTGTTAGTGACCTGGCAGTCCTGAGCTGTCCTTCATCATCATCATCTTCATGTGGCCTGTACTCGGGAGGCTGGCGATGTTTGGAGGCCAAGAAATTGAACATGTCAAACACAGACCTCCTGGAAGGCAAACAGATGGATGGGACAGCACTCAGAAACACAAATGCACAAGATCAGGAGCAGGTACGGTTCAATTAAAACCAATTTTACATTTAAAGTAAGCAGTGTTGACCAGGGCCTTACAATGCAGCCCCAGAGCAGCAGCTGTGGTTTGGCTATTGGAGGTTATTACTATTATAGTACTACTACTATACTACTATTACTTTGTTGACTATTGGACACTGTGTGAATGTGGAGAATGGAGATGACATTTTTGAAACGTTTGCATACATTTGACAAGCTGCTATGTGTTAACTAGGCTTAACCTCTTTGTGCCAACAGGTGGTGCTACATAACAGCAATTACTGCAGAAGCACATTTACTGAAGGTGGCCTGACATTGACATACATCCTTACACATCACGTCTTGTGTCCGTTATGTGGCTCTACAGAAAATGTGCTAAGTAAGCATTATGTTGCTGCATATCAAGTGTAGACCACCTCAAGTAAAGTTCATGCAGGTCAGATGTTCATTTAGCTCAGCCTTGGGACCGGCAACAGGTGATCAAGATGCCATACCTGAGTGCTTGTTCAAAGTGAAGTGAGTTTGCTACGAAAATTGAACTAAATTAAAGGAGCCTGGAGGTCTGCCCAGAAGAAACAAAAAGGGGGAAGTCTGAGCCAGATACAGAAGGGGCAATAAGACCCAGAAAAAAAAACGGCCAAAAAGACAGCACAAAAACAGGATGAGGGAAATAAATCTGTACTTCATGTACTTGTCACAAGTTGGAGGAATGGGGGAGGGTCATGCTTGACTTACAGTGAGATATAAGCACCATCTGCCTTATTTTCATATAAATCATTAAATGAATGAATAAGTTCAATACCTGAGAAACTTTTTGTTGTGGTATCCATCTGTAACGTGATAGAGTCACATACTACCCCAACCTCAAATAATACTAATAAATACTCAAATAATAATTAATAAAAGTGTGACAATTGACATCAATAGCCTCTCAATTTTTGTCTGTTTAATGGCTTAACACTCCAACTGCTCCAGATAATAAACAGGAAACCATTGGCTTAAAGAAAGACTGATATGTTGCACTTTGGACAGATATGGCTGTTCTGTTAAACAAAAAAAGGAGGAAGATATATACTTCCTTTAACGAGGGGGGATTCCAGTCTTACAGCAGCTGCACATTAACAAAACCATATTTTGTTCAAGACTAGTGCAAAGAAACGCAAATCAAAACCGAAAGTAAAAGTATGCAGTTTACACATGTACATGCATAAAGTGTGCAAATTCCTAAATGGTGTGCAAAATTCATGTCTTTATGAGTTAAAAATATGTGCTGTACTTTGTCAAAGTTAGAGAACATGTATGTTCAAGCTTACTTTCGATTAGCAAGACAAATGCTGGCACGAGAAATTGAACAAGCTGAGTTTCACCCTGAGCATAGGAATTTGTGGGTGTGGTTTGGTGCCTTTTCAAAGAGGATGCAGCTCGGCAGTCACTCAGTGTTACAGAGTACAGAGTAGATACTGCAGCTGAAGTAAAGGCAAAAATGGAAATTACATATAACTGCCCAAAAAGGCAGAACAACTATTACAGCCCTGACGTGTCCGACAGCTTAGGTAAGTCATGATACTGTATCTATGTCTTAAAGTGCATTGTGATGAATCTAATTTAATGTTTATTTAGTCATGTGGCTCTAACTACTACCATTAACCTTTCACTCCAGGTTAGCTGTGACAATAAATTGTGGTGTCCTTTTAGCATTTACAGGATAATAACAGGATTTCTTGGTTACAAGGAAAATGTGAGATCTTCATGCCTTGGTGAATGCCCTTAACCAGGTAGATGTGCTTTAAAATCAAACTGTGTTATAGAGGTTTTTTTTCCTTCTACACAGGATGCAGCAGAATAAATAATGAGGAGATGAGGATAATGATGGTGGGGAAGACTGGTACTGGGAAGAGTTTCTCTGGAAACACCATTCTGGGACGACAGCACTTTGAATCAAAGTTCAGTCCCAGGTCTGTGACTGCAGACTGTTCAAAGGGCAAAGCCGAGGTCAATGGGCAACAGGTTGCTGTCATTGACACCCCGGGCCTCTTTGACACCAGGTTTGGCATGGGCGCAACGCCTAAAGTCATGAGCCAGTGCATCACTTACGCTGCTCCTGGACCACATGTGTTCCTGGTGGTCATCAGGCTGGGCAGATACACTGAAGAGGAAATGCACACAGTGCAACAAATTCAAGAAATCTTTGGCCAGGCAGCTGACAGATACAGCATGGTTCTCTTCACTCATGGTCACCTTCTTAAAGGCACCACGATTGAGGACTTCTTGGATGAAAGCTCAGAGCTTCAAGACCTTGTGGCCAGGTGTAATGGACAGTATCACGTCTTCAACGACAACCCGCAGGATCGCTCTCAGGTCACCCAGCTGCTCCAGAAGATCAGAAATTTAGTCCAGAAGAACAAAGGAAGCCACTACACTAATGACATGTTCCAAAAGGCCCAAAGAGCAATTGAAGAGGAAAAGCAACGCAAACTGAGGGAGGAGGAAGAGAAAAAACGAAAAGAAAAAGAGGAACAGGAGAGGAAAATGAAAGAACAGCAGGATGAAATGTTGAGAAAAGTTAATGAGCAATACCAGGTTCAGAGAGAGATGGACAGGAGAGAGAAAGAGGAAGAGAAGAGGAGAGAGAGGGAGATAATGGCGATAGAGAGAGAGAATGAAAGGAAGAGAAATGCAGAGGAAAGAGAAGCTGAAAGGAGGAGAGATGAAGAGAGAAGACAGAGGGACCAAGCAGCTTTAATAAATCAAATAAATGAGCAACACAGAAGAGAAATTCAAAATATAAGAGACATGCAACGACGTGATGATTGTTCAATTCTATGACTTTGTTTATTTTTAAGTCTTTTGGTTTGTGTGCTACTGCTCTGAAGTAATTAAAAAGTAACTATCTGAATTCATAAGAGGGAGTAAGGGTCAAAATGTCAAATTTCATTAGATGTTTTTCAGTGTCACTGACTGAACCATAAGAACATCATTCGCCACATTTAAATGTTTATCTAACTAAATTTTTCTCTCTGTATCTTTTTTTAACTTTAGAATAGTTTGATTTATCTTTATTGATATATCTTTAAAAAAATGTTATGTTGTACTTTTCATTTGATGTGGTTAATGCATTTAACACTTGTTAACTTTCTTGGTGTGTAATGGTGTATGAACTATTCAAATAAACTTTACATGTGAAAAGTGAAACCATAAATTTCAAGTTATTAAAACCCAACTCCTTAAAATACTGTAAAAAGTATGTATTTTCACTGTAATTACAGTCCTTTAAGGAGTGGTGGGTGATGCCATGAGCCCCCTCCTCCACCCTGAAGCACTCTCAGGCGGTCAGTGCAGGGAGGACGCCTGCAGGCTGCATGTGAGTCGTGCATGCGCAGAGCAGACTCAGATATGAACATTTAACACTATAAGACGAAACTTATGCATGTACACAAAGCAAGTTATTTTGAGAAGTGATGGCCTAGTTCTGTGGTAAAATATAAACCAAGAATCAACAGGAAAAGGTTCATTTGAGGTTATAAACATATTTAGGGTGTTTTTTTTAAAAATACACTTACTATAACTCTCCCACCACGTTATTCCTCTCTCCTACAGCGCCCATTACAATTATATGCAAATTGCAAATTAAGCAAACTGGGCGAAAACGTCATTTGGCGCCTTTTAGGGCTGCTTTCCTTACTGAACAGGTGGCCGCACTTGTGCAGGGGTGCACGCAGAGGGAGTTTGTGTGGGAGGAGGACGAGAAGAAGAAGGGAAGTGAAGCTGAGCGCAGGAAAATCCGTGCGCGCAAACAGCAGACTGAGCGGAAACGAGGACTATTTGAGTGCGAGGGCAGGGATTTAAGAGAGAGCATAACAAAATCTGAACATAAAATCAATGCATCGTGATCTTTAATAAAGATAGGAATTTACCTCCATATTCCACTTTCATTTGATAAGGGAAGCAGTGCACAACATCATGTGAGGAAACAAGTGCATCCTCACAGTGCGGACTTACACCGTGCACCGGTTTAGCTGAAAACGGTGCACAAATGACAGGAATTGAAAGTGCGCCGTTAACTCTCCGTTGCACGTACTTTCACATTATGAGTAAAAAAAAAATCCCAAATCAGATCCATAAAAAGTTTTGTTTCACTTTTATCAAAGAAACGTTAGTTTCAAGGCGTGGCTTGGTGCCGAGAGACATTTTAAAAACGAAACTACAGCTGACACTTTTAATACTTCACCTCACCTTCGGCATCTCCTCTGTGCTCTTAAACACACACACATGGCCAGCAAGTGGCAAAAGCCGAACATGGACAGCCACAGCGGTAAGTCATGAAGTTTTATCCTTCTGTGTAAATAATCTATGTTGTAGCTCCTGGAAATACTTACATAGATGTATACTGTGTAGAATAAAGAAAATGCTAACTTTAAATGTCCCACCTAATGTTGACCATAATGTGACTATACATTATAGAGTATACATTTACAGTGATTTTTTTTTGCGCAATTGTGCACACTTTTTTTTTAACAGAGTATGAATGCGCATTGTGTTCTGCGTCCTGATTGGCTAAGGGACGCTAGATCAGTGTCAATCAATCTCCTCCGTGCCGCGTCTCCTGTACAGTACAGAGCGCGTTGAGCTTCCATATTTACATCTTATAAATCACGATAAGTTCAAATAAAGTTTGAACTTTGAGAGTGTTTAAACAAGAGAGAAATGCGAGAAAATAATATACTATTTTTTTCGTTAAAAATCAAATTATTAAGATTACAAAAAGTCTGAGTCCTCCTGTGGGAGGATGAAAGTTCAATGTATTGAGTGTATCATAGACAAAATCAGTTTTATTAGTGTACAAAAACATTATCTTTAAAAAGAAGAAATCCCCTTTTTCCACCAGGGAAAGTAACACTTCCAGAGGAGGCAGACAATTTTTTTTTCCACAAATGGAGTCTGCTGTGACTTTCAGCGCTTTTTAAAAGCATTAGTAGAGGTATCTCCACTCCCATCTTTGTTAAAGTTGCATAAAGTGCAACGTATGTACAACCTGATGCACGCTCTCATTCTGTGTCACTCATTCTTCTACACAGGATGCAGCAGAACAAATAATGACGAGCTGAGGATAGTGATGGTGGGGAAGACTGGGACTGGGAAGAGTGCTACAGGAAACACCATTCTGGGACGACAGTGCTTTGAATCAAAGTTCAGTGCCAAGTCTTTGACTGTAGACTGTTCAAAGGGCAAAGCTGAAGTGGATGGGCAGCGGGTTGCTGTCATTGATACCCCAGGCCTGTTTGATACACGGGTTCACATTGACGAAACAACTAGAATCATGAGCCAGTGCATCACTTACGCTGCTCCCGGACCACATGTGTTCCTGGTGGTCATCAGGCTGGGCAGATACACTGAAGAGGAAATGCACACAGTGCAACGAATTCAAGAAATCTTTGGCCAGGCAGCTGATAAATACAGCATGGTTCTCTTCACTCATGGCGACCTTCTTGAAGACACCACTATTGAAGACTTCGTGGAAGAAAGCTCAGAGCTTCAAGACCTTGTGGCCAGATGTAACGGACAGTATCACGTCTTCAACAATAAGCTCAAGAGTCGCTCTCAGGTCACCGAGCTGCTACAGAAGATCAGAAATTTGGTCCAGTGGAACGGAGGAAGCCACTACACTAACGAGATGTTCCAAGAGGCCGAAAGGGCGATCGAAGAGGAGAAACGACGCATACTGAAAGAAAAGGAAGAGCAAATCCGAAAAGAAAAAGAGGAAATAGAGAGGAAAATACAGGAAAAATACGAAGAGCAGCTGAAGAAAATGAATGAGCAACTCCAGTTTCAGAGAGAGATGGACAGAAGAGAGAGAGAGGAGGATAGGAGGAGGGAGAGGCAGGAGATGGATGAGGAAAGAAGGAGGGAGAAGGAAGAGAGAGAGGCAGAGAGAAAGAAAGAGAGAGAGGAGAGAGAACTAGAGATGACTAATACGATAAAAAAAATGAACGAGCAGCATGAGAGAGAACTAAAGAAGGCAAGAGAAGCAGTGGAGTCCAGGTATGAAAAGGACGCCAGGCAGGAAGCTGAGGGGTTTAACCCATTATATCCTATAATAAAAGCTGGCCAACTTATAATTGGAGGACTTAGCCTAATAGGAAAGGCATTTGGAAGCATTTTCAAGTGAGTGGGTCCCAAACTGGGACAGATAACTACGGATGATGATGTCCAGAAGCCCACACTCATGGACATAAAATAATAAAATATAATAAAATAAAATAATAACAACTTCATACTGTAGAAAAGGGAGTCAGTCATCATATCATATAGTCATGTTTGTTTGTTTTTTTGTTCTATAGGCTAA
>JAVQJZ010107864.1:0-12768 GCA_036025355.1 Leiopotherapon unicolor | reverse complement strand
CAAGAAAGCGAATCAGCATATTCAGAATGATTTAAGACGGGATTTTCCCTGAAAACCTGTCGCTCTTATCTTCCAACAAAATGACCACGAGGCAAACGTGTGAATCACTTTACAAGATGTCGAACCTGCAAGTTTTTGTTTTTAACAACCAAGTCGCTCAGATTTGATGGAAAGAAGAGTTGTAGATTCATTTATCTGAGGATGAATTTGAACTTTTCTGAGGTTCGTTTCTCATTTCAAAGTAAAACGCATCGTATCCTGTCACGTCTAACTGCTTCGCTTTGCAGCTTCGCAGCTGATCCCGTATCGGTGACTCAGCCGCTGAGACAGAAGTTTTCACGGCCTCGCTCGCGTGTTCACGTGTAATTTCAGACAAAGGGCGTCCTGTCAGGAGACTGTGTGACGAAAAAAAAACACCCTCGGGACAATTAGTCTGTCACTTTCCGCTGAGAGTGCAAGAAGTCGGTGATGAGACATGAAAAACCCCACAGAGCCTGAAGGCGTCGGCGATGCTTCTTCATGCTGGGAACATGTGTGATGGTGGAGGTGAAGTGGGGGGGGTCCATTACAAGCAGGGACACATCGAGCTTCTGGTTTCAGCGATGACAAGATCTGCGAGCGGCGGCGGCGGCGGCGTTGGGGATCTGACAGCGGTATTCAGCGAAGAGAAACGTGTCCGTACACGAAGAGTCTGCAGAGCAGCTCCGGTCACAAACAAACCCCCTCCATCGACCCCCCCACCAGGTCACCTGAGTTTGACATGACCGAGAAGCTGCAGGGAGCCAGAAGGCGGTTTAACCACGAAACCTTTGAAAGAGTCAACTTCAAGTTCACTTTCAGTGACTCCACTTTACTGTGTGAAGTGAGAGAGACTCAAACAAAAAGTGAAGTTTTAGTTAATCTTCTTTCTTTCTTTTTCTTTTTCCTGTTAAAGCACAAAAATCCTGATTGTAAAAATAATGATTTCTATATTCTGATAAAAACATTAAATCTTAAAGTGAAGTAAAGAAAAATTGCAGGACTGTTTATTGCAGCTTCATTGTGCCTCATCGTTGCACAAAACTTCTTAAAAACTCATCCTCACTGCTGTTCCTTCATTATCACCAAGTTTATTTTGACTTTCTCCGTCCTGCTGCACTAAACACTCACAAGTGCATGAAATGTGGATTCATCCGCTGCTGAAAATAGTCCCTAACAAATGCACTATTTCCTCCTGTTTATTTGTTAAAGACGGAGAGAAACAGTGAGCTATTTTTAAATGTTGATGTGTTGTATATTTAGTCTTGAAGCTGAGAAAGTAGGTAGTGTTGTGTTTCGGTCTTTTGTCAGAGGATTTGTATGATAATATCACGTTTACTATACACATACATTCTTACAGAGTTTTAGAAGGAAAGAAAAGCTATAAATGTGTATTTTCAAACAACACTTGCTCCTCAGTTTTTGAGATTTTATTCCGTGTTCATTCAGAAAAAGTTTCAGCAGCCTGGAATAATAATCACGTCAGTCCATAAAAGCCTAAATTCTGAGTGAAATCCATGAAAACTCCCCCAAAAACGACCAATTTGTACTGTTGCGTTGCACTGCATCATCCACACACATGTGTTTCGAATAAGCACAGTAGGAAATCTATCACGGCAGCAGAAAAGAAAAAGACTGAGCCAGAAAGGAAATTACAAAATCAGATCGAAAAATTCCTCCTGAAATTCGCTGAACATCTCCGACGGATGAAACGAAAACAAAGTGCCGCAGGTGCAAACGGGTTTTTCTTCGACGCTTCGACCGATAATCTGCCGCAGAGAAACCGTCCAGAAGAGGCTAAAGCGATGACAGTGAATCCGGATGAGAGGAAGTCAGTCATAAGCGAGTGTTTACACGAGGAGACAGATTAAGGTTTCAATTTGAAGGGTGTGCTCTCAATGAAAAAACTGAGACAAAAGGTTGCTTACAGAGAGAGAGGATTTGTAGTGGCAGATAGCAGAGAGGACGTACGATTTTTTCATCAACAAATACCTTGTTATCGTCCTTCTTGCTCCCTTAATCCAATATATCATGTGAAAATCAGAAACACCCAGCAGGGGAAAGTGATATAAACCATCTGGGCATCGGCTTAAATCTCTTATCTCTCTAAAAAAAAAAAAAAGCTTTCTGCCGATATCTGCTGTCCGTCCGTCTGCAGGACGACTGGACGATGATTTCATCGCTTCCTGTGATTATTAATGAGGAAGGTAATCGTTAGCAGGCCGTCTTTATCTTTTGTTTCTGGGTTTTTGGAAAATCTTTGCTTCTTTTTGTTCAGTCGCTGTTTGAGTCAGACGTTAGAGAGACTGCAGCTTCAGAGAAAAGTCAGTCTGAGGTCAGAGGTCAAGTCAGGACAGCTAAAGTTTGACGGCTCCAACTTTCAGCCTAATTAACAGAAGATTTCTTTTTCCGGAGAGAGTTTGGTGACTTTAAAGCGACAGTATTAATAACAGCGCCACATTTAAGCCTCAACTGGACCAACAACTGATGTTTAAACATTATAAAAGTCACTGATGCTTTTTGGTGCAAAGTGAAAAATCTCAACAGCTGTTTGATGGACTTGAATCAAATTCACGTCCACTTAAAGACACGCTGATCAAATGAAGAATTAATATGTCGAATATGTTCGTTTATGACCAGACGGTGGTTTAATTAATGTCTTTTACAGTGCTGAGATGTTGATGTAAGTTGACTTAAACAACCTGCTCAGCTGCGTCCATCTCATCCATCAAATCTTTTCGTCATTTTCTCCAAACTCAGTCACTTTTGTTTGCTTTAAAGTGAATCAGTTAATCGATCTTCATGACTCGTCTCCTCCTCTTACCTCCAATAAAGAAGAAAATACTGTACGTGCTTCCCCAGTTGCATATTTGTTCGGGTCACAGGGTGTAAATGCACTTTGTGCCATCTGGAAACTCATCGATGTGCATTTTAATCACTTCAAGTACCGACAGAGTTCACTGACGCAGCGAATCACCTGAGCTGTGAGTTTTATTCTGAAACGCCGTCGCCCCTCCTCTCACCTTGTTAGTGAAGCTTTCAGAACAAAAGCATCTGATTAACTTTATGAAGGAGGGTGCGTGCGCCTTTTATCTGCCCCCCCCACCCCCTCCTGCAGCTGTGACCTAGATCCTCTCGATGGGAATGCTCTGATGTCACCTCGGCTCTCACGGTCGCCCCACCAATCGCCTCGACGCGATGGAGCAAAACAGAAAGGAAACCCTGCGACTCGAGTTTTTAAAGACAAAAGCATCCGAACAGTTCGCTGCTCCTCCTCCTGCTCCGGAGAGAAAACAGGCACTTTGTGAATCTTGCTGCCCTGAATGCCGCAGACACGGAGGCCTGCCCGGGCCTGCGTAATCACTCGCTCTTTTGTCAACAACCTGGGAACAAATTGACAAAACTACAGATCAGCCTGCGCAGTGAAAATGACCAGCAGACATAACAAAGTTGTCATCGCAGGTGCAGCGCAGGTCTGATAATGTGTTGCGAGAAAAGAGTCATTTTTCATGAGCGGAGAGCTGGTTTTCAACTCAGCAGATCAACAAAGGCAAGTCAGGACAATACGGTGACCCGACTTCTGATTACTGTTTTACTGAATTAAACCGCGGAAAAGTATTTCAAGAATGCAAAAACAGTCAGGTTGCAAATGGATCAACACAAAGCTCTGCTGCTTACGACGCGGCCGCTTTAAACTGCATTTTGAGGTGTCGTCACCGTCGGATCTGCAAACCTTTCAAATGAATTTTCATGCAACCTGCAAGTTCAACAAGTTCATCCAAAGTGTTTTACCTGAACAACAACAGGCAGCTGGTTTTCTTTTTCTCTGCAGATCAAACACAACAACACTTCTTATCAGACTTCTGACATGCCGACCTGCTTCTTATTCTTCTTGTCAGAAAATTGCCTCAAACTAACCAAACATGGTTAAATTTCTCCTCAATCTTACTAAATAATGAAGACGTCTAAATGCTTCTCTGGAAAACTTGGTGGTATTTACTCCATTCTTCCCTGTAACTGCTTATCTGAGCTGCCTGTTTGTGTCGATGAATCTCTTATTTTTTTGCTATGTACCTGTAAACAGGAAATTCCTGCGCGTGCTTTAGCAGCCTCCTCTGTGTAAATAAAGGTTAAATATTTGCTCCGTGAAGTGGACACACAATCCAGCCGAGGACAGGGTGTAAACAGAGGCCACGATAAACTAAACACAAAGGCACAACATCATGTTGGGGATAAATATCAGCGTGCATGTGGTGAGAAGTGCAAAACAGCAGCAGAATAACTACTAAGTGAATGAAGATGATTTTAAAAAAACAGGTTGGAAAAGCCGCGGTGACGCGTGCCACCGACGCCGCCATGACGGGTCCATATGGAGGACCCCTCTCTTTTTATGGTGTTGTTGACAAAATGCCTGTAAGACCTGTTATTACTGCTTCCTGGCCTGCAGACAGAGGAACTCAGCAGCCTTTATTTTCTCTCTCTCTCTCTCCTCCGCTGTCATCCTGCAGAGAGGAGACGTCAGGCTGCTGCTGAGCACAGAAAAGAAGAAATAGTGATGATAGTCATTTCTCCAGCGTAAGAGGCTGATTACAGTGACAGCTCAGCGCCTGTGCGCGTAAAAATAACCATTTTCTTAATTACAACACAAGCCTCGTCGCTGCTGATGATTTTTGAGGGCATGGTGGTGTGTGTGTGTGTGTGCAGAAACATGCTGACCCACTAAAGCTTTAAGCCAACTCTGCACACAGAAAAGTGGAAAGTATTTATTCTGCAGCAAAGTGACTCATTCTGATCACAAGTGTGCACGACTGTGTGTGTGTGTGTGTGTGTGTGTGTGTGTGTTCAGGGGTGGGGGAGTCACTTGTATCAGGAGAAAGAATGAAGAAAGTCAACACTGCACATTCCTTCAAAATTGCAAGAAAAAGGAGAAATCCTGTCCTGTGCATGCAACAAGTTCAACCTCACTGCGCAAACAAATCATCCAAAAACTCTCCAAAAACTTCTGCATGCAAACTTTTCTCTCTTTTTTTTTTTTCTTTTGACTCTTCAGTCAAACAAAAAGAAAGCAAACTCACCGGTGTGGCTTTGAACCTGCTGGAGCCCCGCAGCGGGACACAAAGCGCGCAGGGGACGCAGAGCAGCGCCAAGACGCATCCGAGCAGAGAGACCCGCATCCTGACGCACCGGAGCCGCAGAGGAGCCGCAGAGGAGCCGCAGCCTGCGCTTTAAATACACTCTGATTTCTTTGTTCTCCACTGTTTTTTTTCCTCCACATACACGTTTTTTTACAGCCCCGGGCTGATGATACCATGTGACTCTTAACTCTTTCTCTGCCAGCCAACTCGAAACAGATGAAGATGCTTTGTGTGTGTGTGTGTGTGTTTTTTTTCTTCTTCTCCCACCTGTGGTTTGGATTTTATAAACACCGAGGATGAAGTTTCAGGAGGGAAGAAAAAAGATGGAAATGTGCACAGTTTCCCCTCATTAAACACAGCACGTCTGCACATATATGGGAATATTATGGGATTATATTGTAAGAGTCTTACAAACCAGGCAGCCACAGAAACACTACAACTCCATTTAAATCCTTTTCATGTAGTCAAAGTGAAACACAAAAAAACTGAATGAGAGAAAGTTTATTTTAACAGCAGCTCCACACCTGCCTCAGAAAACTGATCAAACACTTAAAATAAAGTCTTTAAAATCAATAAATCCACAATTTATTATTCCCTTCAGTTAAAGAAGACTGTTTTCAGATTTAAAGCTGCACATTAAACCCAAAAAGTTAAAATCATGCTTAATTTATCAGATTTTTTTTTATCAGAAACACATTTATTCATCTTTAGATGGAGACTTTGCACACTGTAAGAGGTGAAATTCAGTTTGCAAAGTAATAAATGCTGCGACAAGTTTCTAGATATCCTGCAAAAATCCCAATTTTCTAAAAAATAAGGACAAATAAGCTCCACGCAAACAGTCTCCAGGCTGCACAGATTTATCGCTGCACCTCATCCGATTGTTCAACTCATGATGGAAAGTTTTAAAATGCATCAGTTCTTCATCCTTATCAATGCCTACATTACCCACGATGCACCTCACCCGCACATTGCAGCAGATGAAAAGCTGCAGAGACTTTTTTATTCTCATTTGCTTCTCCTGACTCGAGTGACGTCACACGAGTTCGTGAATCACGGAAGTCTTTGTGCCACTTTTTTTAAAAACTCCCCAACACCTGGAAAGATGGCGTAGTTCCCCTTTAAAGCGCAGAGGAGTGTGAGGATTAGCGTAGTTTAGTCCAGAGAGCAGAACTACGCCCGCCAATGCCTCCAAAGCTCGTTAATTCACATGCTGCATCTCGTTTGTTTGAATCTGCACACAAAAAGAAAATGTTGTTCGTCAAGTTTCAGCACGTAAGACACAAACGGTCTTTTTGTGCAGATTAAACAAGCAAGATTTAACATGTTAATTAATGAGACACAAAGGTGATTTCTGAGCTGCTTCCAGCCGTAATCTAACACTTAAAATGGATAAAAAGAAGAAAAACTGTGACATTAAAATGGAAAAAATGTGTGTGAAGTGTAGTTTTTTATGAGAATTAAATAAAAAAACCTACATGCTGATTTATTTTTGCAGCTGTCAGATAAAACGCTGCACAGCGAAGGTTTTTCTGTGCAGCTAAAAAAAAACTCTCCATGAGTCAGTTTGAGATCATTTCTATAATTACAACCACTAATAACAGCAAAGAATTTAGCAGAGCCTTTCCCGTGTAATGGCTGTCAGGTTTCTGAACGTTATTTGAACGTTAAAAAAAAAGGGGGCTCTAATAAAGTCTGATTGCCTGACAGAGAAGTGCAAGCTGTGCACGTTATCGTACGTAATGAAAGAGAAAGAGCGAAAGGCTCTATAAGAAAGTGACACTGCTCATTTCTGGACAGGGGACTGTAATTCACGTTACTGGATGCAGATGTTTTACCATCAGAGGGCAATTACAGTCGAAGCTGACGCTGGATTGGTCAGACGTCGGTGGATTTCGGCCTCCAGCCTCTAATTAAAGCTGTTAGAGAGTCGGGTGACACGCGACGGGCAGACAGCAACACAATAATGATTGATGACAGTAATAATCAAAGGTTTGAGGTCTGTTTTCCACTCTTATATCATGAACATTTATCTTATCTTTACTTATTTCAACTTTATGTTTGTCCAAAAAGCAAATAGATCTCCCCAAAATCTGAAATTTCAAAATAAAAGACTGAAAGAAGAGGCATTTCAACACTTAATATACACATTATTATTCACTTTTTTGTCAAGACTGAAGTAAAAAGATGGACATAAGTTTGCAATAAATACAAGAAGTGAAGGAAATAATTAATCCAACTCTGTCCAAAGTGTAAAAATGCGTCTATAAACTTTAAATCTCACATATTAGCATGTTGTGTGAACAATATTTTGACGAACACCGTCCTTGTTTTTCTGTTCTGCGTCTCCTGATGCAGGTAAAGTGAATTCAGCATCTGTTCGGTGACGATGCTGCCAAAACTTCAGGAAGCTGCTTCTTGTTGTTGACCGAGGAAAACCTCCTTCACTCCTCCTAAAACCACAAATTGTTGTTTTTATGCTTCAGTTTCTTTCAAACCAGATACAACATGTTTATAAGTGAGCGGCAGCGACACTGGATCCTCGTTCAGGTCCCGTCCTGTCCTCCTGTTGTGTTTTTTTTTCCTTTATGTGATTTGATCCTCTCATCATGCATCACTTTGTTTTCTAATGCAGTTTTTAATTCACACCGTTTGACCAGGAAGGATTAAAAAAGACAACAGAACGTCGATCATTATGTTTAAAATAAGAAAATCATGTTAATTCTTATTAAAGCTGCATATTTATATATAAACTGATCTATTGTTATTTTGACTCCCCTCCTCACATGGAGGTTTTTTCATGTGATTAAAACTGACTTTCATCCCTCCAACAAAAAGTGTCAGCAGATTTCCAGCAGCTTTGCTAAGCTCGGCTAGCTACAACCTGATCATTAAATGCACAAAAAAATAAAAAACAGACAGATGCATGACTCTAAATGTTGAACTTTTATTCCTTTAAGTGCCCGTTTTCACCAAAAACTGCTGCTGAGTGTACAAGTCGAGTCTTCAGTGACTTTGAGCTTTAAAACTTCAGCTTTAAAATGGACTTTTATGCCAAAAAATGTTTAAAAAGTCCACCCACTCCACAATAAAACTGCATTTTTCTCCACCCATCGAGACTTCATCCAGCCAATCGGATCATTCTGCTTCAGGCGGGCAGCTGAGAAAAGTTTGTAACTCAAACTCACTTCCACTGTGTTTCGCTCACGCTCCATATATTTTTACTGCGTTCGAGAGGCGCTTTCTTGATCTCCGGCTCTGTTATTTGACTCTGAACTTTCCACAAGCTCTTTGTTGTGCAAAGTTCGTGGACTTTAAAATAAAAAAGAAACTCTGGGGTAACCTGCGCCGCTCTGGCCATTGTCATCACGGGAATTATACAAACAAGCTATCTCGTGTTCGCAGACCACAGATGGTCCCAATACATTTTCCTCCTCGGTTCTTTTTACAAGAGTTGGCAGCGCTCCAACACATGACAGCAGCTCTCAATTAGAAAAGAAATCAGGGTCCAAGTCACTGCCAAGTCCAATAAATGTGGAGGAATCTGCGTGAGTGACACTGGAGTTTTGTGTAATGTACAGATGAAGGTGGAAAGACGTCATTTAAAGCACAAAAAAAGGGCAAAATCCAGGGCAGAGAGTCAAAAAAGCAAAATGTCAAATAGTTTGTTTATGAAGCAGCTTCTCTGTTGGAAAGTTTAAAGAAAACTCTGTTTTGTTGAGCTGGATCATCTTCAACTTTCACATCACATTAATATTTTTTTTCACATTAAGTTTTGATATCCAGAAAGTCCAGAAAGTTTGTGATGCAAAACATCTCTTAAATCACTCTCAGGCTTTTTTCAACATGTTCAGAATGAGTCTAAGTTAAATCCTGATGTCTCTTTATGAGCTGCAGAAGCAAACAGACCAGCAGACAGCAGCTTTTCTCTTTCTATTAGTTTCTAATGTTTCTTCTTAACGCTGCCACGTTTCTGTCACATCAGATTAAACGGTGCTGCAGTTTGTTCTGGATCAATTCAGCTTCCTGACGGTCCGACTCTTCTCGGTGAAGTCGACTTTGTTGCAGCGAGGAGATGAAACAGTACCGCCTCTGACCACAGGAGGCGCCAGAATCAACATGAAAAAATCCACTGAGCTGCTTTAAGAAACAGATACTTCATCTTTATTTTCAACGCCCACATCAGTGTTAATTCCTGTTTAGTTTCTCTAAAAAAAAAAACCAATTTATTTACTTTGATATTTGAAAGATTTAGCAGGAGTTTCAGGTTGAATTTTCCATCCAACATCTTCTTAGTTGTTGTGTCAATTTGATAAAGGTTTAGCTTGTTAAGCATTTCAAAGAGAGAGGATGTAAAAGCTGCACAATTAACCCTGCAACCACAAGTCTTATTCATTTTCCCGACAGACGGTGTGACGTGACTCACAGTTTGGATCAGCATGAAACTCTCCCGGTTCAATCGTGGGTCCGAATGATTCACAACTCCTTTACAAAACATCTGGCTCTTTGATTAAAAAGTCGGAGGTTCAAGCTTTTGTTCATAAAGACTTTGTAGGAGAAATCAGCGATGACTTCCAAGTTGCATTTTGCAAAAAAAAAGACACAATCACAGGAGCTACTAACAACAACACAAATGTTCCTTTTTTTAAATTTAGCATCACATCTTTAACAGTATAAAAGCATCTGAGAGTTTAATTTCAACTTTCAACACTGAAATATGGAACCTTTGGAAAGATGTTTTCCTTTATTTATAGTATTTCAGGGTCAAATCCGTCAGGTATTCATCAATAATTCAACATGCATGTGCAGATTTTCAGATAAATGTCGATTTCTACATGATAATTATCTCACACCTGCACGTTTCAGGCCTCCGTCCAATCCTCTTTGTCCGGGAGAAACCAAGCTGAAGATGTTTCAGATGAAAAGATTTTGTGGTTCCCATCTGGTCGTGATGCAGCAGCTGTTCCTCCCGACATGAATGGGAGCTTTGGTCTGGTTTTCACGTTTCATAATGGAGCTCGGTGTTTTCCCTTTGGTAGAAATGCAGAAACCATAAATAAAAAAAGAAAAAGGGGGCAAAACAAAAAGTGGCATTCCTGTGAGGTGATGCTGAGCCGCTGTTTGCATCTGTTCTTCTGTCTGACGTTTAAACCTCCAAAGATCATTTCAAGACTTCAAGGTGGCTGAAAGTTGGAGAATCAAGCTGAATGTTTGCTGGATTAGCATGATTATAAATTAATCTGAACGTACTTCACCTGCACAGTCAGAATAAAAGTCTGTTTTTTTATTGCCTCAGTATATTGGTTCATAACAGCAACCATAGTTAAGTAGAAAAATATAAAGTATAATGAAAGAAAGTCAATAGTGCAAATAGAACATTTAAAATTTATCACAGAAATAATAAAAGTTAACTTTCCACAGACTTTGATTGCACTTTATGGACTGATATTCTCTTCTTAGCTCTGCAACAAAATGATAAAAGTATTTTTTTTTTTAGCAAAAAGTCAAACTATTCTTGTAAATTGCAAAAAGAAATCTGGTGACTTTTTGTCTCAACTCGACTGGACTTGTGCTGATATCGTCACAAAGCTCAAATATTAAGATTATATTACAGCTCTTGTTGCAGAAGCAGAGGGAAAAGTTGTGTTTTGGGGAATTATAGTAGCTTGTTGAGGCCTTGTTTGAGGTTTCGTCGACGTGGAGAAGTTGAAGTGTGTTTCTTCCTGCAGATCAGCATTCATGCCCAGTGAAGCTCGGTGAGGTGAAATAAATCTTCCTGTTGGTTTCAGGTGACTGAAGGGAAGCAGAGGGTGACACAAAGCAGCTCCAACATAAAAAAAAGAAGAAAAGGTTCGACTTCAGGCTCCTTCATGGTCACTGTGAGGTTTTAGCTTTCTTTTTTGGGAAGCGTGTCAGATATTAAGATGTGATCAACTCCAAAATGATCCTCTTAAAGGATAATTCTGCCTTTAGCCAATATTTTTCTCATTAATTATTCTTATGAGGCCAGCTCACGCGACATTATGACATCTCTGAGGTAAATTTCTTGCAAAGTTCTTGGCAGTAAACATATTTCTGATTCTGAAGATTATTTAATAGTTCTCGTTCTAAATGGCCCTTGTGGTGAATATTTCTGTTTCCAAGCTCGATAACTTTGAACATTAAACCAACGTGGATAAGAAAATGTGAAAATCTCAGCTCTATCCTCCGATGAAGATCATGTTGCATGTCAAAAGCTTCATGCAAAATGAGTTGTGCATTAGATGGGGACTATTTTCAGCTGCGGATTAATACACATTTAGTGCAGCAGGATCAAAACATTTGATATTAAATTGTTGATTTTTTAAAGTATTTTCATGATGTTAACAAAACTGCGCTTGTCCTGTCAGAAACTTCATCAACGTGGCTGGTGGTTGTTTGTTGTTGCAGGGTGGTCCGCTGGTTAAAGAGACTGTCCGGTCGTAAAAAAAGGTCACAGGTTTGATCACCTCCACAGCTAATGTGTCCGTCAGACGCCATGTGTCCCCCGAGCTCAACACTGAGTCTTTGTGCCGGAGTGTAAATCTCCGTCGTGGGCAGAGAGGAAGTTTTTTTTTGCAGCTGTAAAACTGCGACATGTGATACAGAAGTTTTTCTCTGACATGGCGTGATTTTAGCATTAGATTCGTATCTGCTCGCACACAGAGCTCGGCGGCGGTACTCTGCCCGCCATCTTCAAATCGCGTGCTTCCTGTCATTACGATACCTCCTGTTTCAAAACTGTGGGTGTGAGCAGAGTTTGGAAGAAATCCATTTTCATACGGCTGGTTTGGGGGTTCGTGTCGGCCGCGCTTCTCAAAACAAAGGCCACATGTGTCCGTTTAATGCGAACCAGACGCGTGGATGCAAGCGAGCCGCCTCCAGCTGCCTGCCGCCTCTGGTCGGTGGGAGCTATGAAAAACGGCCCTTGAGGGGGCTGGTGGGGGGGCAGTGGGGGTTATTAGTAGCTTTGGAGGCATCAGCCCTCGTTTTCTCCTTTTGGCGTGACCCCGGCCGACCCCTTGCAGGCCTCGCCACAACAAAAAGGGCCGAAGGGGTGACGGCGGAAAGGAGGCAGATCAAAACGCAGCCAGCAAACGTTAATCTCGATTTTTTTTCCTGCGAGGATGTCATGCCTCTGCATCCTCTGCGGTCGAATAATGAGTTTTCCCCTCCTGAGTTTACGTCAGCAAACATCAATTTGCCGCCGTTCGTGCAATTAAAAAAAGGACGTTTAAAGTTGTGGGTGTTTCGAGAGTTTTGATCGCCAGCAGGGCTGAAAATGTTTGGCATTTCAAAGCAGATTTACCTCAGGGGAAATAATCCATCTTTAACTGAGGCATTAAGGTAAAACACCAGCAGCTGCTGCAGAAATCTCACACAGCTTCATTCACAGCGACTTTTAGATCTGCAGTCTTATAGAGGGCGTTTGATGCTTTACTCTAATTCTGCCTTCATCGTTTGATTGAATGTTTCAACATTTTTCAGCGTCAAGTTCTCACAATGAGACAGAAATGAAGAAAACAGCCATTTGAGAAAGTTTTTCATCATGCATAGAGGAGTTTAATAATTTTTCATGGAAACTGAACTGAACTTT